>JALIZH010013846.1:0-23676 GCA_030522465.1 Rhipicephalus appendiculatus | reverse complement strand
GCATTGCGCGCACATGATACGGGAAGTGGTTCAGCATAAATTTCGTAGTTATTTCAATCGCACCTGTTAGCGTAAGAATGAGGAAAACTCATCATAGGGCGTCAGGTTATAGGATAGCGTTGTGAAATAATGAATGTTACATGAGTGACGACGAAATTTGCTTGAGTCAGTTTCTGAACTGCGGTCGACATTAGGAAGCCTTCAGTTTTTCTCCTTTATATATGCTACAAACATAGCTAGAGGAGAGCTTAAAAGACTCCTTGGTATGCTTAGTTGTTGGAATCGCCTTAAGTGATGTGCTACGTCAATGCTCTTTCTGCACTGTCCTCGCACTGTACTCGTGAAGAAGAAAAAAGCCACAGTTTCGCCGTAAGGGCGAAGCAATGAATGCGGTAGCAAGAAATTGGAATGTCACACGAAGAACAACAAGCAGCTCGAAACTTGCAGCGCGCTGCTGAAGCACAAAGAAGGAGGCTAAGTGAACGCACAGGTATATACAGGACAAGCGTTAACTAACAACTGTCACAGTTGTTACGTCTTTGTGTTTGAGCAACGAGCTGCAAGTGTCCACAAAGCAAAACCCGACGCTCTTAGATATTTCTTTTTTCTCTTGAACTGCGGCGCGTGGAGTGACCTCCCTAAGTCTCCTGCCACGCGGTGGCGTGTGACGCAAGGTTTGCCTATAGAGTTACTGTATATGGCTACCTGCGGTAGCATATACAGTAACTCTATACCTGGCGACAACTTTCTGTGGCAGCACAGCCAAAGATAAGTTTGTGGAGCTTCTGCACATGTGTTGCTACGCCAAGTAGTCCGCCTGCAGGCCGATTTCGGTTTTGGTTTCGCAAGCGCACCCAACATGTATGTACGTTTTCACACGAACATCTAAGGTTTATGATGTTATTTTCGAAATAGTGTTTTATAAAAAAATATGTTATATATAACCTTAAACGGAAGCCATGAGAAGGCTTGATATACGTATGGATGCACAAGGAAAAAATACGTGGAATCAATGCTGTGCTCTTCTGCAAATTCCACTGTAACGCTAACCTGCCAGCGGTTCAAGCCCGCGTGGAAAGCGAGCACCATACAGTAAAGTTTGCAATTTTTTTGCTAAGCAATAAGATATTCTCTATTGCGAGGGAAAACAAGAAGTAGGTTTATTGAAGTGGTCAGATTTATTTTTGAAAAAAAAAAAATAAAGGGCACGGCCGAGCAGGAACTGTGCCATTGGAAATTCAACGCAAAGGCAAGAAACCATTTCCTTAAATTTTGGTGTAAACAGGGTCGGCATCGTCGTTTTCCTTCTTTTGGGGACGCAAGAACTTTCTGGAGACGCTCACGTTGTTTTGTTAGGGGAGGCGAAGGCATCGACGGGTAGCAGAAATCTCGGCCACGACCGTTCACGAGCGGGCGTTTCACGTTCGCAAATCCAAGCGGGTGAAACGCACTCTTTGCTCGGTCAAGAACGCTGTTTTTCGCACAGTCAACCGCATAATATAAATGAACGAGTATGTTGCCCAGGCGAAGCCGTGCACTGGTAATTTGGTCCTCGTAAATCGCTGTCATTGCACAGCGCCAAGAACCGCTCCAGCCGTAGATGCCGGCGGGTACAGTGTTGCGGTACGCGTAGCGTAAAAGGTGTATATAAATAGCTCGCCGTTATTACTCCAGCAAATGCATGAAGCGTGGTTGAATCGTCGAACGCGGCGCGCTACGGAGCGAGGGGTCACTGGTTCGAATCCCCAGGCGGGTGCTTCGGAATTTTTTCTTCTGGTGTATTTTTGTGCCTCACACACACACACACACACACACACACACATATATATATATATATATATATATATATATATATATATATATATATATATATATCCAGGACATGACGGCAGCGGCAAAAATCCACCGAGAGTGTCCATATAATTGTTATCGCAATAAAAAAAAAGTAAAACAAAAGCATCTTAATGTCACATGAAGTACAAATCCGTAACTGGGATGTCGACTGTTTTTCTACGCAGCTTTACCTGATACCAGGAATCCAAAGATTGCAAAGCCAAGTAGAATTCCGGTCATCCTCATTGTTATCCTGTAAATTGTAACTGCAAACAGAGGCAATGCACAGGGTTTCTGTGATGTTGTAGTTCTTTAAGGAAGCATTTTTAAAATGAAGTGCACAACCGTATTAAGTGCGAGCAGCGTTTATTTTAATGGTGCGATCGCTTTCGTTAAAGTGGACTACTTAAGATCTCGCGACGTCCCCGAAGACGCGTTAGTGACGTCAGCGAAGCGCATAGGTACACCGCGCAACCGTAAATAAACGCACTGACAATTTTACGACGGCTGGATTTCAACTGTGGGCATCGGGTACCGAGAGCGGATGCCTCAACCGCAACACCGAAGGTGCGTGCCTCGTCCAACAAAATAGGACGGCATTTAAAAATGTCCCGCTCGTAAAAACGCGCGTAAACAGAGGCTTGATGTGTTTTACGCAATGCTGGTGGCTCGCATTTCTTTCGTGCGAGCCAGGGCGCTGTCACAACGTTGTAAACAGTGTCATAGAATTGCCGTTTTGCTATTTCATTTAACAATGACATTTGACACCAGTCGATCTCGGCTGAGAGGTGTTCACATGGTAGACACTACCTCACCACTTGGCAGAACGCTGCCCACATTACTGACGTTTAAGTTATAACAAAAAGAAAAAAAGCACAGCAAAGGCAACGTTCACTTCATATCTTCACTGGATACGTACTAGTGCACCTAGGAAAGCTCCTTCAGTATACCTTGGACACTAGGAAGTCAGGGCTACCAGCCTTTGTATTACAGCGAAAGCTGTTATGAGATCACAACAAGGGTCGTTTCTGCGCCGTAGTTGTCCGCCGCCGCCGCCGCCGCCGGTGTCCGTAACCAATGTCGCACGAAATAAGAAAAGAACTAAATAAACAAAGAAACACCTACGACAGAATGGGACTCGAACCCGGGTCCTCTGCGTGGCAGCCCAGCACTCTATCACTGAGCTACGCCGCTGCTTGAAACTGCGGTGCAAACTGACCCTACGCAGGCTTCATATCGGGTAAGGAATCGCGTTAACGTGTGTTGTAAAGCGTTTTAGAGCAGTTAAGTAAGAACCAGGCGTCACACAATGCGAATTGCGTAACGAGTGGGTCGTTCAATGCTCCAACCCATTACAAAAGCCTGAGGCATAATTCTTCATCGTCGTCAGCCACAGCATCAACAAAGTGCACATAATGCGTTACAAGAGTGTAGCGGGTACCGCGCTTTTCCGAAGAATGACGAATAATGGCATAGTAGTTATTTTATTTATTCATTATTACTATTATTATTTTTTTATTTTTATTTTTCTTTTCAATATATTTATAACCTCTAGTGCAGTTGTAGTCCAAGGGTCATACTACGCTTTCTTGGCCAATCCCCCAGAGTGGGTACGAGCCATAAAATCAGGCAACAAACAAACAAACAAACAAACAAACAAACAAACAAACAAACAAACAAACAAACAAACAAACAAACAAACAAACAAACAAACAAACAAACAAGCAGACGCTTCTCCACTACACAAAAATTATGATGATTTATGGCGTAGTGGGTATCATGCAAGTGGGCTTGTAGTAGTTGCCCCAAGAGTGTTTAAAAAAGGCTAAAGGCCTGTCTTCCAGCTTTCGCTGTGGCTGTGGTGCGCGTTCTGCGCAGGCCTGGCGGTTTTTTCCTATGTAGACGCATCGCATTTGGGTGCAAAGCAGATTTTGAGCATTAGCACATATCTTGACAACTGTCTATTTCGTGCGCTCGTATGCATTTTTCGCGCTTATTAAGGATCCGCAGGCATATCCTCGTAATGGTACCATGACAAATGCGAAAGTCTGCGAAGTTTTACGTACCAGACCGGACAGTATACGATGACCTCGAACTTGTGATAAGAGAAGCAGTTGCGAGAGTAGGTTCTTCCACTTGTCTGCTATTATACCACGGTTTTTCAACGCGACCTGCGCACTATTTTGTGTGTTTATTCACGATGAGTGCAACGACATTTTATCGCCATATGGTCCTCTTCCTGGACTGTTGAACGCGTGCATTTTATTGCGCACGCCAGCAATGT
The DNA here is from genome assembly GCA_030522465.1 of Rhipicephalus appendiculatus. Taxonomy (NCBI): domain Eukaryota; kingdom Metazoa; phylum Arthropoda; class Arachnida; order Ixodida; family Ixodidae; genus Rhipicephalus; species Rhipicephalus appendiculatus. Next base: position 19,559 of record JALIZH010013846.1, on the reverse strand, counting down.
TTTTGTGCGGCGGCCAAAGAAGCGGAAATTGAAGGCTCGATTCTTTATGCTCAGCCATAACTCCAGCTATGCTCAAAGCTGAACGTTGAGAGATACGAGGTCGATGAAACCATACAAAATGTAATTACCGAATGCTGTTGTTTCAAGACAACGAAACAGTTTTTTGTACGTGATTATCACTGAAAACATAGCTTTGGCATAGCCCTTTACGGCCTGACCCGCACAAATGTGCGGGTCAATAAAGACGCTCACGAAACGGCACCTGCTTCTGTTTCGGTTTCATAGCTCTGTGCCGCTGAAGTCAATGTTTACGGGAATATATCTGTTTCAGTAGTTCAATAATTTCGACACCAGAGGGCGAGTAATCTTCCACGAAAAATGCCATCTGAGCACGTGCGCCGACAGCAGCTACCTCAGACGTGTAAATCAACGCTCCTTCTTGTTATACATTTTTTTTTCGGGAGTGTATGCATATGAAAGGAATATTAAGACTTAGAAAAACATGCTTCGCTAAAAAAATTCACGCATTCTTACCACACATGCTGTGTACTCACGCGTGAAAAAGTCACCCGCACGTTTGTGCGGGCTGGGCTTTAGTCTTCGTCAAGTGCACGGCAGGGCGGCGCAGGTTGGCTCTTTCGCGCGCGGTTGCGCCTGCACATTCTGTTTTTTTTTTTATTGCGAATAGCTTTCTTGGCATCTTATTGGCACTTCTTTGGTTGGCGTTTCCTGATGTTTTCTCATATCTGAAGTTAGCGATGCGAAGTGATGTGCGTGAATTGTGATCACCATTTACGCAGAAAATATTAATTTTGTGAATGTGTTGTGACAACATCCATTATATTTCAAAGAATTAGATTTCACATTGCCTATCATATAGAGTTGCAGTACCGCCAGTGGAATTCTAAGGATAATAAATAACATTGAGGGTTAAAATTGCTGAAATTATCTAACTTAGGGAACAAGCTTCTGTGGGCACTCAATTTTCTTTTTTTTTTTCACATGCCGAGATTTTCAAACCAGAGAATGAAGACATAGAAGAGATATTGAGCCTCCTGATGTCTTGCGTCAGAATTGGGTAGAGATAACGTTGACGAATTGACAGAGATTCATATTCGTGGTTCGAGCCAACTTAGTGATGAAAACTGGAGTATGGAAGGCGAGTTTTTGAGCTGTCGCCTCCGTAATAACTGGGTCAGGTGACCAGTCACCCTATCCTGCCAGTTTCAGTGAAATTGATGTCTTTTGGAAAGAGACACATTCGGCTGCAAAGCCTCACCGGCTTGGAAGTGGTGAGACACCCGACGTTGTTTTTCTTGTCAAGACTCCTTTGCCGACTTTCTCATACTAATTTAATGCAACGATCGTTGAAGTTATTGCTGACAAAATGGCAGTGTGCCCTAGTTGTAGACGTAGAAAAACCTTGCAAGGAACTCTGCAAAATATCAAGCAGCTTTAGGTATGGACCTGATCATGGACTGCATTTCATCTCTGAAAAACTTTGCTCGCCACCAGGCGCCCAAGAATTGAAAGCGGAAAAAAAAGTGTGTCGCAAGATCAATCCTTAGACAACTTTTCTGCAGTGTAAAAGGCACCCGGCATAGCTAAGCGATTAGACTCAGCTGTACCACTGGCGATCAGTATACGGCTTGACATCTGCACATCACTGCAGGCTGTCAAGTGTAGCTTCTTGTTCAAGGACGCTTTGTGTGAAGTGCAACTTATACCTGTGCCTCACAAGTGACACACAATACTCTAAAATGTTGCATTCGCAGCGCTGACCACACATTTTTTTGCTTTGTCTTAGCCGTTACGAGTGTATTCCTCGCTGCAGTGAATCACATGAATAAAATCCCAGCCCGCACATATGTGCGGGTCTGTTTTCTGGGGGCAAAAACAACAATTTTTACAGTTTAACCTTTGAAAACCTAATTACAATAGAGCAAACATAAATAATTTTTGAGCAAGTTAGCAATTTAGCTATTATATTTTTCTCGGGCAGGAAAGGGGGGGGCTCCAACGCTACAACGAACACGAGCGTCCACTATAGTATATACCGTATGGGTGTCCCGCCTGTCACGCAGCACCATTTAGGAAAAGAAAATTTATGCTGTTGCACACAACGTGAAAGCTGTAAGAAGTGTGGAGCAGTGATTCGCCTGTCCTTCAGCGACGAACTCAAGAAGCGTGTGTTGAGCGGTCAGTTGGTAAGACATTATTACGTGAACCCGAAACTGCGCTCGGAACGAAACACCAGAGTAGAAGTAGACAGGACGAACGCAGCCTGTGAGCATCGCGGAAGGGTCTGTGTTTCTTTAGCGACGCATTACATTTCTGCCTGCCTAACGCCATAATGACTATGCTATACTTTAACATTGCGGTGAAACCGCGCAAACGACGGGACGAAGAATATACAGGACACAGCGCTGTGTTCTGTATCTTCTTCGTCCCGTCGTTTGCGCCGTTTTGCCACAATGTTCATGAACCAACTAGCCCACCTAACAACCCTTGTGCTAAACTTTAACCTCTCCATTCTCCTTTCCCTCCTCCTCAATCCCACATCGCTCCTCCTCAGGCTCACTTCTCTTTCCCGCCCCCCTGCTCTACATGGCTATGCTATTGCCAGACGCTGCGCCGATGATTTTCGACGGCCTCCCTTGAAAAATCCGTATTTTCATTGTTTATTTTCGGTAAAACACCCCACCCCGCCATCAGAATTTCGGGGGGAGGGGGGGGGGGCTAGGGCACACCCCCTGGCTACGGGCCTGGCCTCCCGGCATATTTGTCTAGCGCAAGAAAGTCCAGAGCTCGAGCGCCTACACAGCAAAAATGTAAAATAAACACACAAGGTATGTGCTGTGCATGTGCATTACTGCAAACATCTGAGCTAAATGAAAATACTTAGTTGCGAGTACTGGTCTTACGGGGTTTTAATTTGGTGGGGCAATAATAAATTCTTAACCGTCGTACAAAACAAGCCTTATTCTGACACGCTAACTTGTAGATGATGACACCTGATGAAGACCTAGGCGCTTACGAAGGCCGGAAATAACGAAAAATAGTTTAAGTGGAAGTCGTAACTGAGGAGCCGAATAAATTGACAGGGTCCCTTATGCATTCGCCTAATGCCGACTCGAAAGCTAAAGCCATCTTTGTTTTTTTCTTCAGTCGATGTATTCATCCTTTACCGCCCATATCCGAAAGCTGTCTGCCCCTAAGATGGTTTTGCACTGCGTCCAGGATTGGGCGCAATGCAAGCTTTCTACACCTCTAATGTCTTTGCACTGCCTCCGTGATCGGCCCAACGATCACGGATGCAATGCAAAATTACGATGTTATGTGATGGCCTCATCGTGTGGCGTCAAGTGATGTGGCGTCACCGTCACGTAACAAATTTTGACGATCTGCGATGTCGTGATGATGTCATCTGGCAACGTCATCATGTGAGTGATGTTTTTTTTTGTTTTTTTTTCACATCACTCGTGTTGACGCCGTCGACGCGGGACGCCGACGGTCAATTTTCGCTTTTGATGAGGCATCTAAGGCTTTTGCCTTAAAAATAGTTACAGAAGGACTGTGAAAACTACGCAGTATTGAATGAGCAACCGAACTTTAAACGTGGCACGGCGCCGTAGTGATAAGTCAACGCAAAATAAAACAGGAAAACCAGGGAAAAGCCGCATGAAGTATTCCTTGACCATTATGAGTTGCTGAATTCGAAGCAATAATTCAATCAAGCTGACTCTTGATTCGATAAATACCAGGCTATTTTAAGGCATCTTCGTAATCGAACACCAGGTGTATAGCCTGAAAGACTTGATGTGCACGGTCAAGAGTTGCAGCCACGGCATTTTCGCGAGGCATTAAGATCCGCCAGAGTCCTTGAAGGACTCCGGATCATTCACAGACTGCGATTAGATGCTTCAGGAAAACGGAAGAAACATGCATTTATAGCACTAGTACATCGCGCAGCGGAAGCAGCTTGCGCTTGTTGCCATCAAGTTCCTAGCTCCAAGGCCTCATTCGACGCTAAATTGCACTGTATTCTAACTTCCACAAATGTTTTTGAAGGTAATATAACTCTGAAGGTAGAATCAACGTTCGCGGGTACATTTAATCACATTTTGCAGTTCCGATACGCACCGTAGAACTGCAGCGCCGGTGCCACTCCGATGCCCACATCCGGGCGACGGCGCCCCCAGCAGATGCTCCTGTCCCTATATCAAACTTTCGCGGAAGCTTCATGACTAGTAAAGGTATTGAAGGACTCTGGTCGTACACTCATCTCTCCCTATGCCAGTTTTGGTACATATATACTAAGCCAAGGAGACGACCATGAAATCTCCGAGAACTCCCAGACGTAGGCGGCTAGATAGATAGATAGATAGATAGATAGATAGATAGATAGATAGATAGATAGATAGATAGATAGATAGATAGATAGATAGATAGATAGATAGATAGATAGATAGATAGATAGATAGATAGATAGATACGCTCAATGTCGCCGAAGTTCGCTAAGCACTGCTTCGCATTTAGAAACCAAGATTGATTGTTGTCGCGATGCAACATTTGACGTATTTGCGAACTCGGCTATTTACAAGCTTATCGCGGACACTAGCATCCGTCTATTGGCGTGCTCCCCTACGCAATTCCTGCTACATATTTTCTTTCAATCATGCCGTAAATACACTGAACTCATTGTGAAAAAAGCTCAGTACAAAATATCAAGGGAAAGCAGTTTGAACGAGGAACTCTGAGCCTTAACGAAGTTTTGCTATACACAAGAGACATTCAAAGTCCATGTGATAACAAAGCTTTCAGATGGGCAGAGAATGGTTCTGCTTATGAACGCTACACGTCTTGCGAAACGCGCAGTAAATTAGGCCTCGCTCCCTCCCCGCCTTCTTTGTCATACTGAATTTGCTACCACCTGTAACATTGTTATGACTGCACCTCATGCTCAGTCGCATCTAGTGCCATTTTTACATGCGCGCGGCAAAAACCACCCTTCAAACCGGCAGCAAGGTCAAGTTGAACTCACGATGTGGTTGCGGTGTAATAAGGTTGTTTCCTCCTCGTCCTCCGCTTAGGTGCAGTTTACAACGGTAACCAGGCGGTGCTCCTAAGCTGCCAGTGTTTCTATTGCTTCGCGAAAAATTGTAGCGTAATTATGTTCATCGCTAGGAACCTAAATTAAGTTGTAAGACAAAAATGTTCAGGTGGACACGGGTAACATTATTACCGTGGCTGAAGATAGCCCAAAAGCGAAAATGACGTACAGAAAAAGAATTGGTGAAGCTTGCACTAAATCGCGCAAGTCTTGACACAGCGAAACTGGGTGATTTTGAAGACTTAATATGGTTGCTTCTAGGTTGTTTCTAGGTGCTAGGTGATGAGGGCTCTTTCTAGCTTGCTTCTCTGTCGTCGCTAGGCTTTAGCTATAGATGACGCTAGGTTGTTCCTACGTTGATTCTTATCTTAGAGAGGTCTGAGTTAAACCGCAATCACAGACACGACACGGATGTCCAAACTCCAAAGACAGCAACTTGCGCTGAAGCCAAGCATTCGCAGCTCTCATAGATCTACCGGCATGTCGTTGTTGGCGCAGGCCTTTCCATCGCTTCGGGGAGTCTTCTCGCAGCCGCAGTTGCTTTTCCCGTTCCCTCGTGTTGTGATAACTGTTGCCTGCTTACTTTTTAGTGGACCAGTGGTGAGTAATGGGATCTACGTAATTTCTGTGGTACATAACTGATAGGCCAGACACGGCAAGTCACACAGGATAGGCTGCACAAATTGCGGCTGCCTTAAACAGCTTCGCTGTTAAAGAATAATTTCCAGCCCAATAGGGAATATTCATACTGCTTGGTTCCCTGGCAAGACTAAGCGCGTCCGCCATGTTTTGTTGGGCTGCCATCACGATATCGTCTGCTAACGTGTCTACAAGGAGAGGCCACGGAGAGGTTGATCCGCAGTCGTTGGCGGAACTTTCAGACCTAGAAAATGCGGTCGTTTCTTTAGTCATCCAGAACCGAGTGGTAAGCGGACCTGATTGTGCTGCCACAAATTGACGAGAACGCAATATCGGAGCTCTGCGCACATAAACACTCATCCGGACGGCAGCTGCAAGAGGCCCACCGTTTCGCAAAGCCGGACTGCTGTGCTCTAGTGGCGTGCGCTTCCGATATGAGGCAGGAGCTACGAGAAGTGTTGCTTGCAGAGGAGATGTCGATGTCAAATTTATAAGATGACCATGCACTGAAGTACATCTCCATTGTATTTCCCGCTGAGATTCCATACACGGGTCATAAGCACTCACCGAATATCAACACCACGTTGTTTCTGCGCGACCTGTGCTGCTTTCCTCGGCTTATTTCTTTAGCCACAGGCTTCTCTACATGCTTCGCATTAGCGTGTGTCGTAGTTTTGTCTTCGAAATAAGGAAGGCATAAGCAGGTGGCATTAGCGGTACTCTGCAAACCAAACCAAAATACTGATGGCGCGTTTTACTGACCACTGGTTGTTTATAATGCCTTGTGGTCGCAATCTATCGCGAGGATTTAGTATTGTCGTTCAGATCTTCTTGAACGCTATACGTGTGCGTTCATTGACATTACTTTTTAGAAGATTGCGCTCTTTGCTTTCGCGTGCCACGGAGGCGTGCATTACCGCACGCACGCGAAGTGCTCGAAGAGCGTATACTGCGTATACGACAGCCTGCATATGAGCTGCATACGAGGGCGTGCGATCGTCGGAAAGATGAGTGTTATGATCTAGCGAACAAAAAGCTTCCATCTACCGTAATGTTCCGTAACTCTTGGCTCCGTGTTCGCAGCGCCTGCTGACCGAAGGAAAGCAAAAGAAAAACTAGCAGTTGCTCCGTGTACGAATACAACCGATGAGTGAAGCTCCTTAGAACTGGGACGCAAACGACTATGTACGTTTTGAAACTATTTAACCATTCGTAGGATGGTTGCGAGGCAGATTGTCATTTCTGTGTCTCGGTCGATGCCAATGATCTTGCGAAAGTAGCGTTCGCTGAAGGTGTCCACATCGGGTAGGTCATATTTGCAGTACTCGCAGAAACGGTCGAACCCGCAGCGGCTGTACTGTCGGAGGAAGGAAGAGATGGGAGCACGGAGGAAACTGTAGTCGTCTATGGCAGCAGAGTGTGAGTGTTTGGCACAGGGAGTACGCTGTCTTAATTCTCTTTAACGCGAAGTGTTTTTTTGCGCTGCGCGCCTTGTTTTGCGCCGCATGCGCGGAGAGCGTCTGCTGCGCTCGGTGGCGGGAACGCGCGTTTGCCGGTTTGAGGGGAGAGGGCAGAATCGGAGAAAGAGGGAGGTGGGAGAGGGGTGCTAGTGGTGATGCGGCGGGGAGCTTCGACGGCGGCGACGGCGCCGGCGGGGTGCGGGGCGAAGGAGCTTCGCTCCTAAATATAGAACGGGTGGAATAAGGGGTAGTAAAGCGAAGGGCAGACGCGGCATGCATACTATGTACTTCGGCACACACTGCCTTGGGAAACTTGTAAGGAGGAGCCTATTAGGATCTTTGCGCCGATCGAGTCTCGTGTGGCGGCACTGATTTATCATGGACGCACGCACCAGCATCTGCTTACACGCGTTTACATATGTAAATCATTGCTTTAGTCGCTCTACAACACCGATGATCTAATCTTGATCAATCATGCGCATGTAGTAATATGCTGTTCTGCAAGTGTAGCTTATGTTTCAGGCGAGCAACTAAATTGCACGGAGAAATAAGAACTAAAGCTTGAAGAGCGCTTTCACACGCGCCGGTCAGTTCGGACTAAAGCACACAGTGCCGATCTTCATGACGAAACAAGTTCGCGTCGGTACATTCTTTTTCTTCGTTCAGGTAACTGATAAACTTGGTTAAAATTTGTGTTACCTTGTCCAAGGCATTGTCAGGGCTTCCTCGTTGGCTCACCAGTGCACGAAGTAGTGGAAAGTCGTCGCAGAACGATGACAAAAAGCAGCAGCTAGCGCCTGAAAGGCTGCGATATGCGACTGGTTTCGTTTTCGCGCCCCACAAAACGTGACGGATCGAGCTTATGGGATTCCCGAGACATGGCGCTGTACTTTTTGAATATCCCCTATTCTCTGTCCCTTATTGCAGAGAACTGCCGTAAAACTGCCCCGACAGCGGAGGCGGCAAGCAAGCGCCACCACCCGGAGAATTCAGTCTGCCTTGTTTCTTCATCATCTTCTTCTCTCTTTCATGTTTCTTTCTTTCTTTAATTTTTTTCTACATCTTGTCCTTTCTTGTTTCTTTCATCTTTCTTTCTTTCTTTACCTCTTTCTACATTGCCCTCTGTCCTGCTTTCGCTAATCGTGACGCTCGCATCACTCCTTCTGACACTCATTTGTCTTTTCCACCCCTTGCTATACTATACTGTACATACCTATGCATGCTATGGTTTACCCTCTAACCTCCTCCTTTTTCTCCTCCCTACCCTTACCTCAGTCCTTTTCGCCCTTACTCCCTACTCCCATCCCCTTGCTAAACAATATTGTACAAGGCTATGTCATACTCTACCCCGTTCTCACCTCCTTTTCCTCCTCTTCATTTTTACATCACTCCTCCTCACCCTCAATTCGCTTTTTCACTCCCTTGCTATGCCATGCTATGCATTCTAGGATATGCTCGTCACACACGCGCTGTCTGTGGCACATAAACTGTACTATACAATCGTATGCCATGCTTTACCTTCTCCTCTCCTCATTTCCCTCCTTCTCAGATCCACATCACTCTTCCTCATCCTCACTTCCCTTCTGCAGGTGATGCATGGTGGCGTCATTTTTAAGCTCCGCCTCCCCGCTGTTCTCGCTCTCGGCGAAGTTTTCGATGGTCATCCACAGAATTGATGGAAACTTAAACTGCTCCACTGTTAAATGGTTCTTCGAGCTTCCCTCGGCAAAGAGGCAGGAAGTAATTGCGCCTGGCGTCAATCAAATGATGTGGCCACGCACTGCTCGGTTTCGGGCTTCTTGTGAGAACATCGCGCTAAGAAAAATTCGGCAGGCCCCACTCATTCAGGGAGTCGATGCCATGCGAAGCAGTAGGCGATTAGTGGCCTGTACCGATTATTTTTATTGCTTTGAGTCAAGCGCTGCGAGTTGGAGAGACTGTGCGTTTTGAGTAGTTATAGATATATTGTGGGTAGGCGCATGCGAGAAATTTCTTTACGGGGTTGGGGTGGGGCGGAGGGGAGCACCTGCTTAAGGTTTTGACTATTTCAGGAAAGCGCATATTTTGACGAAAGTACCCATTTTAGGAAGCAACAATTGGGGGGGGGGGGGGGGGGGGCTAGGGTTTTTCCTGCCTACCTTGCAGCGGGATTGATCATGGGGTTCCCAGGCACGTCGACAACACTGACGCCCAAAGGGATTCCTATGGTTCGACGTGACGCCGGTATGGCCGCCTTCGAGCACATATGTCAGTTTTATCGAAATAAACGACACGCTAAGGTGGGATGACGTGCACATCATAAGAAGCGATTTTTGGCCGTATTAATCACGGTTCAGCAATGGTTGACCATAGTTTGGCGATTAAAAGTTAATATGTAATGCTTATTACAGTGTTATAAACGCCGATGGAGAGCAGTGAAACCGCAGTGGGCGTTGCCGAGATATGACGCCTATATAGGGTCTTTTTCGTGGGCAATTTGAAGCACTGGCGCAGCTCTGTGGATGAATACTTGACTGCCCCGCAGAATGCCTGGGTTAAATTGCGGCTCTGTGATTTTGAATCTTTTCATCCTGATATTTCCCTCACAGACAACGCTGCCAACGCCTGCCCCGCATAATCTGCGACAGAAGCTCCAAAATGCCGATCGCGTAGAGATATTTGAAAGTATCTTATCGCCGTTCCTGGGCTTACAGAAACTGCGAATCACCTGTGGCTCATACCCGCATTCTATGGGCTCTGGTATACGGGTATGGGCCACATGTGACCTGAAAGAAAGGGTTTCATGACGTACGCGACAAGCACCTCTCGGTATTCCTGTAATGACTTGTTCATCGGCTTAAAGTGGGGAAACGCAGCGCAAAAGAGGGACGAGGACGCGGGAACACAGTACACTGGACGAGCGCTGTGTACTGTGTTCCTGCGTCCTCGTCCTTTCTTGCGCTGTATTTCCCCAGTTAAGCATGCACCAACTCGCCCAAATCAAAGTCTTGCTGTTCATCGGGCTTGTCATGCTGTAATGCCTTCCCATGCAAATTTTGGTATGCGTCAAGTTGAGGAGACGACCACGAGACCGCCCAGATGTAGGTGGCTAGATAGAGAGACACGTAGAGAGGAACGGTCAAACTGCCTTTGGTTCAGCAAGGAATGCTTCGCATATAAAAGAAGAATGCAAGAAATGCACAGTGGATAATATGCGGCGAAAGGATGCGGTACAAAGAGCAAAACAGAATACGGCAACTGTGAGCATTGCCTATAAGCAGGTGGAGCCCTCGAAGAAAAAGCACTGGAATTGCAACCATCGCATAGAACACACAAGCAGACAGGCCTTAATTCGTAATCCTTCTTTTTCGTATGCCCTTATCCGCGCTCATTTACATAATTCTCAAAAGAGAAACGGCGTGCATAAACACTAATAATATGGTTCTATCGATGTGCGTATGAGACGCATCAACCGAAGAATGCGCATTTCTCTCTCGGGTTCATCTGCGACCCCGGAGGACACTGGAATGCCCGCGCAAAGGCCTGCGAATTTCGCACTGCCTTGTTGCAGTCCGCTGTGTGCGGACCCACTGCACCCGGGAGTGTGCACATCATGTAGCATAGTGTCATGAAAAACACCTTGTCGCCCGAGATGCCTCCAGGAATGCCTTGCGGCCTGCTTTCGCTGCCATCCCTGACCGAGCGCTGGTACGCCATGTAAGCCATCTCTAGTGCGGGGATCTCGGGAAAGATGCTGTTTCTACTTTCCATTGCAGCCTGGTCGGTCTCGGCGATTCCGCAGGAGCCATTTTGCGCTGTGGCCAGGCAGCTGTCTCGCATTTCGAAGGCTCGTGCTGAAGCGCTGGAAGAGGAGCGAGCAGTCATGTCGCATTACGGCGTAAACCAAATCACAGCTGTACTTAAGTTGTTGCGAGTTGAGATCGTAACGCACTAAAACGCGCTACTGAACTGAACTAATCCAAAAGAAAGGCAACCGAACTAAAAAAAATTACACCATCTCCCGCTAAAGGGAACCATGTGTAGATGTGAAGCAGCGGGCGCTAACGCTTACACTGGCGGCGGCGTTGACGCTGGCGCTCATCGCAGCGTTGCGCAGGAGAGAAAACTGGGGAGGCGCAAAGCAGGCAGTGATGGAGCAGTGTTTCCTACTGGAACACGCCAATCGCTGCTAATGGGCAATGAGAGACAGAAGACTCCGACTGGACACAGAGACCCGCACTCCGCTTTTAGTTAACGCGCACGCTGCGAATTTTTATTGTTCAACAACGCACAGAAGAAATCTCCCACCGGCACCACCTTGGAGGTCAAGATCCATTGCCATATATACGGGGTGGCCAGTGAACGGTTGTGCAGCGCGAGCAGTCGGTTGTTTCAACCAAGAACGCTGCCTGCGTCGGCGTCGCGAGGCGAGAGAGGGGGGGAGCGTAGGAGAGGAGATAGAGGGGGTGACACGCATGCGCAGTGGGAGTGTGAACGCCCTGGGCAGGGATGCGTAGAGGAGAGAGGGGGGGAGCGTAGGAGAGGAGAGAGAGGGGGGACGCGCATGCGCAGTGGGAGTGTAGACGCCGCGGGCAGGGATGCCTAGAGGAGAGAGGGGGGGAGTGTAAGAGGGGGAGAGAGGAGGGGAGGCGCATGCGCAGTGAGGGTGTGGTCGCCGCGGGGAGGGATGCCTAGAGGAGAGAGAGGGGGGAGAGAGGTCTTTTATTTTTATTTTTTTAAAGGGTTTGCGCATGCGCAGTAAGGGTGGGCACGCGGCACACCACCACCACCGGATTAAGCTTCGCCATAAGATGCTTCACATCTAATAACCAAGAACCGAGCAGCAAGCCGAACGAGAAACCGAACTAAATATTTCATGGTTATATTGGCTAGTCTGCTAGGGGCTGTAAATTTCTAAGGTATAACAGGTTACCAGATTGGAGACATACCAGCTTAACAGTTCTATGGGGCTCCGCAACGAATCCTGTCACACTGTTATGTTCTTAAGGACGATCAAATGTAAACAACGAGACGACTACATGCGAGCGTTGGTGTAATGACTGCCCCTTCGGTATAACGTTACAACTTGACTTGAGAGAGGCCCGCTCGATAGCCGTCGCCTATGTATGCTTAGGCTGAAATGGGAAGCGATGAGACAGACAGGTGTCAAACACGTCAGCATACATTTGCGGTGAACTTCTTGTCCCGTATTTTAAATGCGAATGCATTTCATAGTCGGGCTATGTCAGGCATCCGGCGTTGTGCGGCGTTGGCGTTGTCCGCGGCAGGTGTTTTCTCTCCACTCTGAGTGGAGAGGAGGAGCGCGCTCTGACGCGTGAGGGCGCTCACATCGCGGGAGCTCGGCGGAGCTATATATGAAAAAAAAAATAAAAAATAAAAAATAAAAAACAAAAAAAAGCAAAAAAAAAAAAGGCGCTGCGCCGTGCTCCCGACCGGGCTGCAGAAATTAGGCGCCTTTTCCTTCTTCGAACCACAACCACTATATATAAATGGAGTGAAGCGCGCGCGAAATGCATTCGCATTTCCTCACGATTCCCTTCGGGGAGGTGGGGGGCATTTTTCTCAGTTCACCACGAATCGGAATGCATCCGCCGGTCCACTTAGGCGCACTTTTGCTGTCTGCCATAGTTTGTATGCATAAATATTCCGATAAAATCTCCGTACTACGAATCCGCCCGTAGTTATAGTAGAAAACAGCACAACACAACGAAGACAAAACCGAGCGGGGACAGCCATAAAGTTTCATACAATAACCTGGAGAGGAAACTGTCGCTGCGATCGTTGCATCACCATGGGAATGATGGGAAGTACAGGCTTCGGATTGGATAGCGTTAGCTAGCAAACACTCTACGAATATCTTTCTACAGTTTCAGTTTTGTTTTTCGCGCAGCTTTAGTAAAAGCAGTGCCTTCGTTGTTCAAAGAGGCTGAAGACCGCTAGGTCTCTTGGTTTACAGCGACGTTGCAGCTTTACATGTTGTATTTCACAGTTTTAGCGAAGCGCAGTGCACTCACCGCTGCTCATAGATGGAGCGTCGCATGCCAGTGCATGATATCGCACATATACTCCGTTTCACAAGCTGTTGGCAGTACAGTGGAAGGTACGTGTGCCCTCAGCCAATCACGACAGAGCGCACTACATAATTGTATTCCTACGCGAATGTCGCTTCCGTGAATCTGACAAGTGACCCCGCCTGGGTGGAAAAATGTGTACTATACTAATTAACTTTTTAATTTTGTAGCAGGTGGCGCTTGGCACCATCTTCATCTGATCTGTTTATTTTTGACGGGCCGACTTCCGTTCCAAAGGAACTGGCTTTGTCTATTAATATTTAGTGTCACTTGTTCCTATGAATTTTCGTCACATCAGAGATTTTTTTTAATTGATTACGCCACGGGTATAAAAAAATATTTACTTTAATCATTCAATCAATCAATTTAAGTGAATCATTGAGTCAATTAACGAGCGATTCATAGAATCAATCAATCCGATGCTTTATTTTCCGACATAAAAAAAAAATGTTTTTTTTTGTTTTTTATGTTTGTTACTCTCATTTCAACAGTACTGAATGATCCCGTCCTGTAAGCAACACGCAATGATTGCCATGAGGCCGTTAGGAGGGCTCACATCTCATCGTCCTCCACAACTTGTATTTGGCGTTGCAGCTCCGCAGAAACCGGCGGCGACTTTGCACAATGCGCCTCGCTTCTTTGATAAATGCGTTCCGAGAGCGTTCCTTGTACTTGAAGCCACGCTGCTTCAGCATCCTCTGCATCGTCGTTGTGGGACACGGCCGTAGCGTCTCGTCCTCTTCGAAACGCTGCACCACCTTGGCGATGGCTGGAATTTCACCTCCCTCAAAAAAAGACGTACACCACCAATCGAAAGACGCTCAGGTCAAAATCGTCCAGCTTCTTCACCCGATCACGGCCTTTCCAATAAAACGCTTGTTCGGTGGTAGGACTGCCCGCGTTCCCCGCCAGCGCTTTCCACCGACAGAGCGTTCGCTCGCTCACCTGGATAGGTTTTTCCGTCCTCTTGGTGAGTGAATCCAAGCTTGCACTTTCCCCCGCACTCGACGCGAAGCGCTAGCGTTTAAAGTTATCTGCTTCGCCAGCTTGGGAAAATCGCGCACACTCGATGGATGGCTCACCGGCGACAGTTTGCGGGACGCGTTGCACACACACGACCAACTCGGGCGACGCCATGTTGCCGAAATGAGGCGCATCACCACCTCACAACAAGCCTCCGCTCAGCCGCGTCCATGCGGGCTTTTTCTATTCATTTCACGAATTATTAAAACACTTTGGACGCTTTAAAACATCAATCCGTACCATACTGTCACGTTATGCGTTTGTAGTGTGCAAAATAGTGCTGGATTGCCAAAATAGTTGAGGGACTATTTACTGTGCTCACGCAGCCCTGATTGGACGAGAGAGCTCTACCTTTGGCTGCACTGCCAACAGCTTGTGAAACGGAGTATAGTTCACGTCTTCTCACAATTGCGTCTTGCGAAAACTCTTTCATATCGACTGCAAAACAACGGCGAAGCTAACCCCCGTATTCAGAAACGCTCCTTGACTTGAACTTGACTTGCCGCCGCCTTCAATGCAGCACAAACGCGGTTCGAACGCACTGTTTTTAGGCGGTGCCAAGGCAGCACAAACGCGTTTCAAACGCTGCCTTGAGGCGGTGGCAAGTCAAGTTAAAGTCAAGGAGCGTTTATGAATACGGGGGTAAGTAGACGGCGAAACCGCATGTCACGTTTTCCGCGAGCGAAAAACGCGACGCGCGGAGAACGCCCGCGCTGCCGCGGTCGCAAGTGCACCCGCATGGAAAGAAAGTAGGGGTGTTTTCGCGCCGCGTTTGCCGGGTCGCTAGCTTTTCGTCAAAAGCGCACGGCAGCTTCAAAAGGTTCTGCCGAGATGCGTATAGAGATGCGTAGAGTTCCTGTATATGCTACCTTTAGGTAGCACAGTTGCGCATCTGTTTTCCAAACGCCGCTAGCAACCATGCCCTGCGGAGAAGCTGATGCACAGGCTGCGCCCGAAAAACATGGCTGCGCCGCCGAAAGCGGTTGCCGTCCACCTAGAATCTATCGAGTCACCGTCGTGTGCTCTGTAGCCCGTTAGCTACGAATTGGTACTTTGATTTGCTTTAGATTCATGTCCTTAAGCTTCGACAGCAAAGTATTTACGTCGACTCGGCACCATTTTCGAAAAACATGCTGAAATAGTCGATGCTGTAGGCTTAGCGAGTGGCGTTGGGTGCTCCCGGAAGCTCGGAGGACATATATTACGTGTTTGTCAGTTGTTCTTTATCCTCCATAGCTGGCGCCACTTGACGTGGCGGCAGCGGCGGCGCATGTTTTCGGCATTTCCGGCTCTACGATACGCCTTTTTGTTACCGGATAGACTAAAGAACGCTTTTGTACTCCCATGGCACAGTCCCGAAAGCAGGTGTTTCTTCTTTCATCACCGGTCGTTGACACGCCAGGCACGTCGACTGCCGATCGGCGACAGGCTTAAGCAAGTCGCCTGCAAAAACAGAGTGCGGCTTCGCCGCATAGCTATGGTTGCTAGCGAGGCAAGATGGCGGACCTATGAGCAACTCAACTCTAGAGATGCGTGGATGTCGGCGCCATCTGGCGGAATTGGGGAAAAAAAACACGCGTCTGCACCCGAAACGTTGGTTGGCGGACGAACGGGTGACGCTACGCGCGAGGCGTTTTTTTTCTTTTTCTACTCCGAGTAGGAAGACGTCGCGGCGCGATTTCGCGATGGCGTTCGTAAAAATAACGCGCGCGTCTCTCCGACCACGCGTCAATCGCGCCTGAAATCGCGCCATGCGGGACGCGGCGACGCGATTTCGCGTCGGCGCGTCCCGCGTCCCGCAAAAAGACGCGCGCGTCCCTCCAGCCGCACGTCAATCGCGTCTGAAAACGCGCCATGCGGTTCCACCTTCTAAACAAAACGCGAGATGCGTTGGGGGCAGGCCACTTGGACAGACGCACCTGGCATGCAGCAGACGATAGGTAAAGTGTTTCTCACTCAATACTGTACCGTTATTTCCATAAATAGATAATGCATACTTCCGAGGGAAAAACAAGCGTGTTTGTTTTTAAGTGTTGTAAAAAATAATTCATTATATCCTGATGCCAAATCTGGAACATAATGGCAGACCAATGCATACCCTGGCAGTTAAATTTGCCCAGGTTTCACTTGCATCTCAGGGTCAAGCAAACATTTTGCAATAAGTTTTACGCACAAAAAATGAAGCAAGTGTTAATTGGAAATAACTTCATATCACCTTGTTTTACACTCAGCAAACAAGCGTCGCGAATCTCAAGAACGTTATCCATCCGAAGCAGATCCGAAGCCTGTACTTCCCATCATTCCCATGGTGGTACAAGCGCCGCTGAAAGAGCCTGCATAGACACTGGCGCCAGCTTCCCCTCTAGGTATTACTGTATGAAACTCTATGGGGACACCGCAGTCTGTTTGGAAGACGAGAGAGCCTACACTCACAGAAGTAGAGGGAGTACTTGAAGAGCAGGGCAACTGCATTACTCTCGCCAGAATTCTTTAACTCCGTGGGGGAGTAGCGCAGAGTTAGCCGCCGAACGTACTCTTTCCTTGAAGGAAGAGTAAAAGAGGGGCTGCGAACGCTCTGCTACTCAGACGGAGTTCCCAATCTATGTAACTCTCGTGCCGATGCGGCGTGAACGGGGTCTGGTACACCGTCCTTGGCGGACGAAGTATACAATGTAGCGCCTGCATGTGACCACCGCGACGCCTCAAAGCAATATAACTGTCTCGTAACCATACGCCTTTGAGCGTGAACACCACAGACACAAGTTTATTGCGTCAAGTTAGTAGAATAACTTTCAGTGATGACAAAAGTATGGTTTTGTGATTGTGAACGTTTCATTCCGAAAACGCCAACAGCGGCACCTTCGAAGCAAGGAACAGCGCCAACTTCTAACTCGTCGCCAAAAATTAGTTTATGGCACAGGCTAATTGGAGTAACGTAGACACTCGAGACATTCGTTAAAAAAAAAAAAAAAAAAAAAAGAAAAGAAAAAAAAACTGCCTTACAAAAAAGAAAAAAAGACTTCACCAGCAGAATTCGACCTCGCCACCTCCCGATTACCAGGCGAGTACTAGCTCTACCACCACGCAACGTCTCACAGCGCTGACTACACCGTAAACAAACTGATGAAAACAAAACAAGCCGTTTCGCTTTCACGGGTCGAATTCTGAACACAGGCGCGATTGTCTTTCCCGACTAAACCTTGCGTCTTCATGAGATTAAAACTGCTGCCAGCCACACATGACATGCGGCTAAGGCCAACAGCGCCAACTTTCTTTCAGAATTCATAACATGGAAAACAAAATATACAAAAAATTACAAGGATCTGGGGGCGGATTATCAGTACAAGAGCCGTTTCTGCTCTTTCCGTTGGTTGACGTGCACAGAAGCTTTATGTCGACTGTAATGTCGTTCGATAAGTACGCGCGTATTTGATTGAATAATCTGTATTTTCTTGTGCAAGCGACGATATGCTAGAGCAGCAGCTGTGTCAGTGTGCAGATTTGCATTGTTATACCGATAGCTGCAACTACCTAACGATCGCTAAAAATCAAATTGAATGCGCAGGAAAGTATGCCTTCATGTTACCAATAAGGCGTACCAAGTGACAAACCTGTGTTTTCACGTATGAGTCAGCGAAGTGCCGGGGAGTGCGCCCGGCGGCCATCTGCGGCGGCCTGTGTGCACTGGCTGAAAGCGCGTCGCATCGACGTCATCGCTCCTTGTGCGGACACCGTACACAAGAAACAATGGTTCAGTCAGGTTAACCGATGCCAAAGCTCTACTGTACAGTCATTATTACTCATCGGAATCGCGTATGATTAAGCCCAGAAGCGCCGATGACATGTACACGGACTCGGCCGGTACGCTAGGGCCTACCTTCGCTGGCTCGATCTCGGCGCAGGCGGCCTGTGTGCACTTGCTGAAAGCGCGTCGCATCGATGCTCATCGCTCCTTGTGCGGACACCGTACGCAAGAAACAATGGTTCAGTCAGGTTAACCGATGCCAAAGCTCTACTGTACAGTCATTATTACTCATCGGAATCGCGTATGATTAAGCCCAGAAGCGCCGATGACATGTACACGGACTCGGCCGGTACGCTTAGGCCTACCTTCGCTGGGAGTCGTACTCGTACGGGTCGTATTTGGTTGGCCCGATCTCTCGGCGCAAGTGGCTCGCGAAGGTTGAGGTTTGCGCATTTCACAAGCCTCTTATTATCCCATTAAAGTGTAGCCGAGGTAAGCAAAACTGTAAGGATTGCCAGAGATGCGCTTGGGTTGTAGTTTTTGCCGACCGGCGTTGTTTTTCTGGCGTACTTGTAGTTCATGCCGCAGCCACGCAAGTCGGATCGGACGTCGGATCGTAACGTTCGTAGATTATTCCTCGGCCAGCTCTACTGAAAGATTGCCCCAACTATATTTGTAAGCGCGTAGCTACTGCTCCTAGACTAAGGCATTAGCGGCTGAACTACATTGAGCCGATATGACAGAATGCCAGCTGATAATTGAAATTTAACGAAAATTGCGTTGATTGTTATGTAGTTTTATAGTAAAAGGCAGACGTGCCTACAGTAATCCTAACGATTACCAGATACTTACACGGGCTCGGCGTATGTTTGTCTTTCAATACGCACAATAGAGATGCTGCGCCACCGGCACTAGAAGGGGGCCAGACATCATGGGTATATATACCGGTTGCTAAACGTATAGGGTTGTCCGTAGCGCGAGCGGTATATGTTCAGTGTTGCTGTGTTGTGTACGAATGTAATGTGTGTGCCGATGCCTGTCCCGTATATGTGACGTAAGCTTAAAAAATGTCAGCCTGTTCACTGTTAGATTGTAGAAAATGCTCGACAATTATTATTTTTTTTTTACATCAGTCCTAGCAGAAAGAGATTCTACTCTTGGAGGGGGAGTTGATGCACTCTAGCCAGACCAGATTATAAAAATTCTGTGAGAGAGTAGCGTAACTCCCGCAGAGAGTGTATGCACTCCATTTCAGAAGCGTGACTTTACTCTGGCGAGAGAGCTTGTTCACTCTCGCTCAGCCAGAGTACCAGAACTCTGTCGGGAGAGTGTGCCTACTCTGTGCAACAGAGAGTTCTCAGCACTCCTGAAAAGAGAGTGAAATATGGGACAAGCGTTTACTCCCGCAAAGGGAGTCGCTAGCACTCTCTCTTGGGGCTGTGAGTGTATTTGAAGCTCCCATAGTTAACTAGAAATGGCTACCATCATACAACGGCCCTTATTTTCGG
>JALIZH010013845.1:0-48402 GCA_030522465.1 Rhipicephalus appendiculatus | reverse complement strand
GATGAGCGTGCGCCTCCACGGGGCGTGGTCGCTCGTGCGCGCGCGCTTATCTCCTGATCGGGGCATTCGGGCGCTTCGCAGTTAGCACACCTTGTGCTTCCACCGCAAGTTTGCTTTGAAGTTACAGTGGTTAAAGAGTGCACCAAGGTCGCTTCCCTCGCCGCAGCGGCCGCGTTTACGAAAGGAGCGCGCCGCTTACACACGAAGTAACAATTGTGGCAGTTGTTCACACTCGTCCTGTGTATGCTTGTGCGTTCGTTTCGGGCGTCTTTGTTTGTGTTAGAGCAGCGTGCTTTAAATGTCGAGGTGTGACAGCCCGGGCTCGTCTTGTGTATGCTCATTTCGTGCGTCCTTTCTGCTTGAGGTGCGCGCTGCATGTTTCGAGCTGCTTGTCGTTTCTCGCGTCACATTACAATTTGTTGCTGTAGCATCAATTTCTTCGCCCTTTTGGCGAAGCAATTGCACAATAAACGCTCAACTACTTATGTGAATCCACGTTTCACTTTCGTGTTATACCGATTCCTTTGACAGAGAGATCAGCCATGTTTTTTTCTTGTTCTTAATTCCCTAACTAAGCAATTTTTTTCATTAATTAAATTTCGAACCGACGAAGCTGGGCGAAAAATTTCAAAGAGAAAGCTGTAGCTCGGTTTGCAAAACGTCCCAATAAACTGTTTTATATTTCTCTCTATTAAGTGTTCGTGTTTTTCTGCTTTTTACAGACGCTCGTGAAATAAAAAACCGGCACATCCCACGCACTCTGGGAATCGATATAATGCGAAGCAGCCAGCAAGCAGCAAATCATGCGGTACATAAAATGCATGCCATTACTTACATGTTAGGACCTGTCGTTTGTGTTCGTCATACAGTCTCGTCACGCAATACAAATTTTGGCGTATATCAAGCTATCGAACTGGACGCAAGCGCACCATGAGCGTGGCATGTAAATGGCATTGTAGATGACATGCATGCCAAGATTTTCATGTTAAAACCTGCGACTTATGTTCGCTTAATCTTTTACCTCTAATCGCGGCGAGACGTGAGACCAATCTGCCTCCGTTTCGCATGCGTTCGTATTCTCGCGCTCTGCGCATCCTGCAGACGCCATCCGCGTCGCAGCGTTTAAATTGACGGACACTTTGTCAATTCCAAAATGTGTTCCTCGAACGCCTGTGCTCACAGAGACGGGGTCGGTAAGAATGGAACGTGATGCGCGCGTCTCCCTCCTTGCATTGTTAGAGACGCTGGGCCGAGCGACGCTACGCAAGCAAAGCGCGAGCGCTGTAGAGTGCAACGCGACCGGCGTCCGTTTGCGCGCCCCGGCGCCCACCTGGCACCATGCCAGGGCACGGCTGGAGGGACGGACGCACGACCGGATGGACGGACGTGAGCATGAGACATTAAAGGCTTCGCCTTAAAAATTTCGTGTATATCAAGCTGGCGAAACGGCCACGAGAGTGTCATGAGCGTGGCATGCAAGTCATGTTGCACATGACGTGTTATGATTTGCATATTACCACTTGTCATTTATGCTCGTCATACAATCACGTCGCTGAATACCAAATTTGGTGTATATCAAGCTAGCGAAACGGCCCCGAGAGTGTCATGAGCGTGGCATGCAAGTCATGTTGCACGTGACATGTCATGATTTCCATATTACCACTTGTTATTTATGCTCGTCATACAGTCACGTCACTCAATACAAAATTTGGTGTATATCAAGCTAGCGAAACGGCCGTCAGCGCGCCATGAGCGTGGCATGTAAATCATGTTGTACATGACATGCAGGTCATGATTTTCATATTACCACCAGTCATTTATGTTGGTCATGCAGAAATGTCTCATCATACCAATTTTTGGATATATCAAATTAAGAAAACGCCCTCAGGAGCACTATGGCCATAACGTGTAAATCACACTTTTCATGGCAAGTTAGTCATGATTTTCATGATATGACCAGTCATTCATGTTTGTCATACGGTCATGTTATGCCATACCAATTTTTGTATAAATCCCACAAACGATATGGCCAGAAGAGCACAAAGTCGTAGGCGGCTAGATAGATACGCTCAAAATCTCCGAAGTTCGCTGAGAAATGCTTCGCATTTAAAAAGGGAAGCCACGTGACATGCCCTCCTGCGCCGTGGTCGCAGTGCTCCCTAACGTTGGGCGCTACCTAGCCAGGACAGCGACGATAGTGGTGGCCGTGTGATGATGCACGTTTTGCTAGAGGTAACACAAACGGTAACCGCTGCGTCTGCTTGTCGCAGTCGTGAACCATCGCGAGGGCAGCATATCATTTGTAGGGTGAATGTTAGACAGCACTGCAGTCGCGGCACACACAGGCTCGCAAGCGGGAATGTCAGGTGGTATTTTTTTGAACACGAAAGTGTTTTATACCGGGGTCAACTTCAGTGACGTATTTTCGTCAGGCAAATGACGTAAAAAAATGGACACAATCAGATGGCGAAGAAAAAAATTGGCCGCGTATCTGCGTGCTTCGCTGCAAATGTCGTCGAAAGACGATAGTCTTGTGCCGACAGCACTGCATGAGCGGCATGAGTACCACAATTTAATAGCCGGGCTAGCCGCTGGGCTCGTTTTTCGGACGTTTTCCGGGCGCGCTTAGACGGACGCCGGCGTTTCCCCGCTGAAATTTGGTCGTCGGTCTTTTCTCTGCGTTCTCTGATCATGTCTTGTAGAGTGGGTCGTATTTCATCAAGCGGCCATATATGTTTTGCCTTGCCTGAGACAGCGCTCTTCTACGATGAATCAGCCGCATCTGGCTGGCATTGATAAAACAGAAGAGGACGCCATCTACAGCGCTACCGGGGAACATCGGCTTGTGTTGAACAATGCTGCTGCCAGGTGGCAGCACCACAGCCAGCCACAGCGTCGAAGTTAAATCACTGGGCGGAGACTTGTTTTGTACACAGCAGCGCCGCGTAATAAACACTAGGATCTTTATAATTACGTATCTATAGATTTTGTTTTAAAGGAACACTGTGAATAGTACTAAGGTATTGATGTTGTGCCTCAGGTATGCGTAATATTTGATTTTTAATTGCCCACGCTCACCCGTATGAACACATGCTTCTTGGTCATGATTGGAGGTCGTAAGGCAGAGGGTTAAAGTTTGGCCAACTAGCTCAATCGTGTGACGTGCCGACAAACAGACGGACAGACAGACAGACAGACCAAAATTTCTCCGTTTAGGTATCCCGAGAAAGACTATCGTCTTTAAAAAAAATTACTGAATGGAAGTCGTACCCATGACCTCTGGGTTCGCCAGAACAGATGCCGGGTACGTTATCCACTACGCCACGGCCACACTCTTTGGAGGCTTTAGAAACGCGCATTTTACAACTGACAGTTTCCTCTCGCAGTGCTATAGGTCGGCGTGGTGTCGCCCTCTAGGCGCGGTAGAGTGAAGTAATGCATCATGACCGTGGCCTCCGTGATCAGCTCCCGCAAAGCGTCGTTGCCACGCCTCAGTCTCGTTCGGCGAGTTGGAGAAGCGCAATTTTTTCAACTCCGTAACACACCGCGAGGTGGCGACCTTGACCCAAGTGTCATAAGGTCCCTATAATTTCTGAAGGTTGCGACAACTACACATGCGCCCTCTGTAGGGGTTCAAGAAGCAGCACCAGCAGACGACGCTCCGCTCGCTCGCGTGCATTCTGAGGCTGCCTGGAACCATATAGCATAGAAAGGCAATCTCGTTCTAATGCACTCAATAATTTAGATGACCAGCCTCTGTCAGAGCGTGACTATAGATTGTATAGCGCAAATGATCGACGAGACACAAGAAGGGTACACACACAAGAAAGCGATTTGTTGTGTGTGTACCTTTCTTGCGTCTCGTCGATCAGTTGCGCTATACAATCTACAGTCATGCTTTACCAACACGCCCAGTCTTCAACTTTAGCAAGCTCTGTCAGGGGAAAGAATACTACGCCATTGCCCAGACCTAACGTCGCGGAAGAAGGCCATGCAAGCGCTATTGGGCTTCCTGCGAACTACTTGCCTGTCTGAGCGACTCTGAGTGAAACACTCTCGTGTGTCAGTGCTTTGTTCTTATTTTTTTCTTTTTATCTCTTTCTCTCTCTTTTTCTAATCCAACCCCCCCCCCCCCCCCAGTGAAGGGTAGTATACCAGGTCCTAGCATCTGGTTAATCTCCCCGCATTCCTCTTTTCTCTCTTCCTCTCTCTGTCTTTCTCGATTATCCAGCTTTTGTTTAAAAAGTGAGCAAACCTTTAGCCTATAAATTGCGCCTTGCAGTGACATCAGACCAAAAAAATTACTCTATACGCTACACGTAGTGACATCAATGAAGTAATGCCGTAAAGCTCCTTTTGCTATTGTGAAAAGCAACAGTGATTGACTAATTCATTAACATCCTTCCTTGTATCTACTTTACGTTCTTTTCTACAAGAAGCGGAGCTGTTTGCTTTGGCTCATTTCGGAATGACACTGCACTTGTTTACCCGACTTCATCATTCGCATGTCCTTTTGCCATCCAGATAAAAGAACATCTCCCGCCATTTCTGTCCACGCCCACCAACGCCGCTTCAACACAATAGACTTCTCAGCACGGACTGTCAGGGTAAGTAATAAAGGACACCAAAATTAGGTCGCTGTCACTTGTTCCCTTCCCCCCCCGCTCGTGCGGCAAAACGCCGCGCACTCCCAGAAACAGGATCCACGTGGTTTGCATTTTACATAACGCATTCCTATTATTCATACAAGGGCCGGCGGAACAGCCCGAAAGGGGAGAATGGGAGATCCTGAGACGTAAAGGGGGGGGAGAGAGGGGGTTATTCTCCGGCGGCGACACAGGTCAAGGCCCGGGAATGTCGCCCTCTCCGCTCCAATCCATCTTTATCCTATCCAACGTGTCTCCCGTTTCGGCTTTCGCGCTGTCGGGAAGAGAAAGCACGAATGGCGTTGACCTCCCCAGTGGGGGGCACACGGCGCGACATGACACCCGCGTACCTCCGACCAGTGCTTTCACAGCGAACATGCAACAGGTGGAAGACACACGCTCGCTGAACTCGCGATGAGCGCGGCGCCACAGCCCGGTCAAGCCGCGGAGTGTCCCCCCCCGCCCTCCGCCACGCTTTTTTTCCCCGAGGAGCGTCGTTTCCTCGGGGAAATAGGGCGACCAAGTCCCCTCTCCCCTCTCTAGGCCTTTCTCTCTCTCTCTCTTGCACGAAATGGCGTCGCCGACGTATGAAATGTTTACGATGGGAACGCTAGTGTTCTCTTCCGACCGCCCACAGAGTCCGCGAACCCTTCGCTTCTCTCAACCTCCTCTGCATCAAACTCCGTTCGGGCCGGAGAGGAAACGGTCGCCAGGGTTGCCATGTTGGGTTATAAATAGCCCAATTGGGCTACTTTTTTCTGGAGTTCCCGGGATTTTCGGTCGTTGGCCATTTGGCTACTTTTGGGCTATTACCTGCCTTCGCTTGAAACGCTCATTTTCCAGTGCCTTTTCTACACTTTATTGGTTGTTGTGCCTCAATGTCGATGTGAATCAAGTGTTTATGTGTATAGTTAACTTTCATTCATTCTTTCAGCTATACTTTCCTTGTCCTCTTGCATTCTTTAGGTATAAGCAGCCTTCACCAGACAGTTGCGGCTTTCTGTAATAATGAATTCCTTTCCTTTCAAAGCGAGGCTTCCTTTTGCCGGTATCGCGTGGCTGCTGAGTCCTTCATTCTCAGGGCGGATAAATTAAATTTGAGAATTTTAATCAAACTGTAAATGGAAGCACGCGCGAAGTGGCCTAAATAATTTTTAAGCGTTATGCCTGCAGTCACCAAACTCTGGCGGTCACTCTCACAATAATGTTCGTGCCATCATTTATCGCTGCGCGACGGAACCATGCTGAGCGATAAAGTGACATAAAGTGACATAAAGAGTCGACGACAAAGCCAGGTCCTAAGGTCCATAATGTCTACGTTGAAGTCACCGGCAAGTATAAAGGGTTTGTGCTTGTAGGTGTTTGACATTGTTCCGTCACAATTATGATTGATATAAGTGCATTGTTAAACGTTTTTTTGTCATATGCTTTGATTGATGGGTGCTTAAATGCAGGTGTTTTTACGGTGTTGTGGCCTTTTATTAAATGCGAAGCATTTCTTAGCGAACTTCCGCGACTTTGAGCGTATCTATCTATCTATCTATCTATCTATCTATCTATCTATCTATCTATCTATCTATCTATCTATCTATCTATCTATCTATCTATCTATCTATCTATCTATCTATCTATCTATCTATCTATCTATCTATCTATCTATCTATCTATCTATCTATCTATCTATCCATAGCATTTCGACTGCATATGAATAAAAATTTAATGAATAAAAAGGAATAAATACATAGCAACTGCAAAAATACAAACCAAAAAACGCTTTTTATATAACATATAAAGTAATAATAGAAGCATGCTATCAAAAGTCTTTTTTTTTAAATTTTCTCATTCCATGCTGTTTATAACCTGCTATAAGAACAGGTCCAACATTTTTGTTTTGTTTAGTGTTAAGACGTCAACATTTTTTTTTTGTTGTTGTTGAAATGGTTTATTAGGAAAGGAAGTGTATGGCAAAGGCGCTGTTGTCCATATTTGGTGTGGGAAAAGGGAATTAGCCATGGGACCTGACGGCGATACGAATATGCACTTTTACTTTCTTGTAGATCTGGAAGGGCTAGAAATGAATCTAGCTTTCTTAGCATAGCGATCTTGTAGCAATGTAGTGACAACTCGAGCCTCCAGGAATCGCTGCCGCGTCGCGTAAAATGCGAATGCGAGCACGAACGCACGCTCCTGCAGCGAACGCGCTTGCTGAGCTCGGCGTGTCGCGCGCGTTTTTGGCGCTAGTGAGTACGTACCCTTACGGACACCGCCGGTGGCGGTGGTGGCGGACGACTACGGCTGCCAAAGGGGCTGTTGTCATCGCATAACAGCTTTCGCTGTGAAATTAACAGTCGCTCAGCGATCGATGGGGCAAACATAGTTAGGCGTAGTGTTGATGGATTTGGACAAAGCAGCATTTCCGTGGAAAGCAAATGAGATTAACCCTATTCTGTCGATCGTATATGATAAGACGACAAATACGTATCAAGTTTGGCGATATATTGTGCAAACCCGATAAAAGATAGTGATTTGAATTCAGAGTACGGCCTCCGCGAAAGAGGGCATGACAGAGACTTTGAAGGTTTGATGAAATTACAAGATTTCCATGCACAACATGAAAGCAGAGATCCCGCGACAGAAGCACGTAGCTGGTACAAGCACTTTGGACACCCTCCCCTACTCAACCACACGCTCTTCACTTCAAGTAGGCTAACAATGGTATATTATTTCCCACTCTCAATTTTGCGTTTGTCTCAAAGTATGAGCAGGCCTCTTTGTGAACTTACTAGTGCGCTGAAGATCTTACCTTCGTGAAGTCATGTTAAAGACAGACACACACACAGACTCGAACGCAGTAATTAAGATTTAAGATCAGCACGATTCTATTACTGGCAAACGAAATCGACATACTTTATGGCATTTGGCACGATGTGCATGGGAAATGACATCAAAAATATGAAACGGCTGAAAGAAAAAAAATATATAGTTTTATTTCAGTGTTAAAAGATAATGGGAAAGAATTCTTTTTGAAGAAATGTGCCTCGAGACAAGCGTACGCATGAGAACAATGCGTACATAATGGCGAATGCATGCGTAATGGATGAGCGGTGGCTCGTTTTCCAAAAACTTCATAATGAACGAGTGTGCGGGCAACTAAAGAAGAACAATGCTGCGGGAATTAAACATGCGCGCTTTAGAATCACCTGAAGACATGCATAAAGTTACGAATGCGGTTTCAAGAAGCCGTCACCGTTTTTTAGGTTTCCGCAACAATTTAATGCGTGCCGCTTTTCGTCGTTAGCTGGCTGCTACGAAATTGCACGTCCAGAACAGATTTTTATGCTCGGAAAGAATTCACGTTATTTCACGAAATTATAAACGAGACTGAATTTATTTCCGCTTGGCGTTCGCTTTCCTTGACGTATATATTTGCTTTTCTCAATTTCCAAGCTGATTTAGGCCAGGCTAAAAACAAATAAACATAGACATGGCATAGCTGTTTGACATTTCTCCCCCATTAATTTACTGCGATTGAAGTCGTTGGTGTTGTATTTTTGTCATCAGTTTTAAATTAGGCAATCAACAAAACTTCAGTGCCCCAATGCGTGCTTTAATTCTTTGCTTTTTAAAGAAACGATATAAAAAATACCGCTCACAAAGATAATTCTGGCACAGGTGTACTTCGTGGGCGCAAAGGAAGCACCATTACAGGGGTGTCGGCAAGTTCAGGATGGCCGGGCCAGTTTTTGAGTGCATAGCTGCTGCCCCCCCCCCCCCCCCCTCCGCCGTTCATTGCACCGGATATGCTTCTCAGAGCCCTACATTCCTTTCGCAAGTTCCTAATTGCTCTGAATTCCTTTATATCTGCGGACACCGACATTCCGGTATGTTGCACAGGACGTATATTCCAGGAGTAAAATTGCTCACACCAGCAATTTAATTTTTTTTACTTTGCTGCTTGTTTCGTTTCTATCTCACGTGAACTAACTAACGTGTTTTAACGTAAGTTCTCACGTAACTTACTTGGTTTGCATTTGTATTTTTTAATTATGCTGATGGAGACATCACTTGGTATTTCATTCATTCATTATTTCTTTGTTTTCTCAATATTTTTTTAAAATTTCGAGCACAGACGCAAGGTTGTCCCGGACTAAATTCACGCCGCCGTGGATACGCGGAATTTTTTATTTCGCGAAGTCTCGAAGCTGCCATTTCTTATGTTTACTTTCTTGTGCAACTCTCTATAAAACTTCTTTTCTCTCTCCCTCTCTTTCCCTATCTCTCTCTCGTAAGCGTGACGACGCAGTTCCTGTACAAATCGCTAACGCAATTTCCGGCCGTCGCATTCCTCTTGCAAGTGAAAACTGTTTCTTCTGTTTTCTGTTTTTTTCTTTGGCAATGCGTACAGTACGCTTGTATTCTATGTTTTTGCTTTGCGTTCACGAAACCTCACATCCAACGGAAGTCTGAAGTATTTTCCCAGAACAGTCATCCCAAACATTCTACATATGGTGTAAACAGTTCTGGAACTGGTGTAAACAGTTCTGATGGAATGAAAAAGGTTGTCGTGCCATACATTCACAACGTGTCACACGCCCTAAAGAAAATTGGCCGGAAGGTTAAGGTGGATGTGCTTTTTTCCGCCCCACAAAAACTGATGAGCATTTGCAAGACCACAGACCAGTTAGCCAAGAAACGCGCAGAATGTGTGAAGAAGCATCAGTCTCCATTTGTTTCATGTGTTAGTAATGTAGTATATCGCTTCCCGTTTCCTTGCGCCAAGGTTTACATTGAGCAGTCGGGGAGAAGCCTGAACGATAGGCTAAGGGAACATAAGCAGAAGGTGGGCAGATATCGAGATGGGCACGTGTCGGTGCATTGTAATGATTGTGGGTGTGAAGCGTTTTTCGAAGATTGCACCGTGTTATATAGGAATGCCGATAAGACTACGAGATAGATTGTTGAAGCCGCCCTGATCACGAGGACAGGTGATAGTTGTGTCAGCTGCCCGTCGGTGGCGCTTACTGAAAATGAATTGGCCTTTCTTGATGCGGCACGTTTTCATGTGGGATGAGAGGACCTTTTGCATACGGATCTATTTATACCGTTACTTTCCGAAATAAACAATTCAGTTGAAAGTTAGCGATTGTCCTGTTGTCTCTTGCTCGTCCGTGTGTATTAGCGCTATGACCCGTTTTGAATCGTATAACCAACTAGCCCAAAAAGCCACGTTGACTACTTATGTCGTCCTGTTTCGTGGCCTAGAATTTGTTGGCTTTCGTTTCAACGGTCTGCGTCTTTCTCGTGCGTGCGTTTTGCTCGGTCGGCGCTGAGAAAGGATGACAGAAATTGAGAAAATAGCGCAGTTGAAAGAGAGCATTTTTGGAGCGAGCGATGTCGTCCTTCGTAGAGCTTGAATCTATTTTATCGTGCATGATATTCGAACTTATCTGCACAAAGCCGGTATAACTGGGGCACGTGGTACAAGAAGAGCTGGTGGAGCACACTTTTTAATTTACTTGTGAAACAATGGGTTCAGACAGTTTTTTCCTGCTTTTTTTTTTCAGAAGTGAAGCAGCTTTCTTCGCGCGCCATCCCCTGTCTAGCGTGGCTGCTCGTTGCTTTTCATTTAAAGAACAAAACCACGCAAAACTTAAAACAAAAAATATATGCTCATAGAGCACGCCTGTGCAATATTAAAATAGTGAAACATAATTTGAATGATTATCTTACCAACGCAAAAGCCTTAGATACCTCATCAAACGCGAAAAGTGAGAGTCGGCGGCATTGGCACCAACATGACTGCAAAAAAAGAATCATCATGTGATGACGACCTATAATGACTTCATTATGACGTCACAGCTAGTCAAAATTTGCAAAGTCATCATTACGTCACATGATGACATTATCTTATGAAATCATCGTTGGGTCAAAGCAGGGCCGATTCCACAGATCCTGCAAACCACGTGATGTGCAGAAAGCTCTCGAGCGTGGGCGGGTGGGGTGGGGGCATCATAACAATTAACTAAAAAAGACGACTCGAAGGCGTCCCGGCCGAATGCATAAGAGATTGCGTGACTTTCAGCAGAGAAGCGGTTGAGCAAATCGTTCCCTGTTAGTCGATCGCGGAAAACTATCATCAACTTTACGCGAATGTGCCACTGTCTTATTAATAAGAGTTGGTGGCACAAAGAAACGAAGACAAGAAAAGACAGGACTGGTCCTGTCTTTTCTTGTTCTCGTTCCTTTGTCCCTGCAACATTTATTAGACCATGCCCAACAACGCGTTTTAGTCATGTACCACTGTGCGGCCTGCCAGAAAACTATCATCATCATGAACGGGTGTGTGCCACCGAAATCGGGTAAATCCCAGTATTAACCTCTGGTCCACTAAAAATGAAGATACAGCAGTTAGCCCAACAACAAATGGCTTTGATGCGACGGCAGCGAGTTGATGACGCCGAGTACGTACGACAATAGAATACTAGAGAACGGGACAGGTAACGGCGGCTGCGAGAAGACCCTGAAGCAATGGAAGGCCCACGCCAACGGCGACGTGCCGGAAGACCTATGAGAGGTGCGAACGCTTAGTTTCAGCGTGAGTTTCAGTCTATTGATGCATAATAATAAACAGGGCGAAAAAACGAGAGACAAGAAGGGGTGAGCTACACAGGACAAGCGCTGTCCTGTGTAGCTATTCCCCTTCTTGTCTCTAGTTTTTTCGCGCTGTTCATTATTACGCCTCCATACCAACTAGCCCCGCTTACCACTCTTTTGATCAGTCTCTAAGTTAGGACGACCGTCTCCATCTGTGGTTTACCTCGATCCTCTCTACTGTGAAAACCAACGTAGAAACAACCTAGCATCACCTAGCTAAAGCCTAGCAACGACCTAGAAGCAATCCAGAAACAAGCCGCATCACATAGCTTACACTTAGAAACAACCTAGAAGCAACCAGATTCCATTCTCCTGCAGGTATAACACAAGAGAACGGCATGATAGAATATTAACAACGTATCAAACACACAATAATTCATTTAAGTTGTATTTCTTTCCAAGAACAGTTATTGATTAGCAATTAGTAAGAAATGAGCAAGTTATACAGCCTTCGCTGGCAACTTTTATATCTAGTTTGTCCTCATGAATGTGTTTTTTCATCTATATATGTGTATATGTATACATATGTATTTAGTACGAGTGCACACTTTCTTTTTACCCGCCTATGTGTGTGTAGTGCATTGCTAATTCGTTAGTGTTATTTTGCATACCTACATTAGGTATTTTGTATTCATATTGACTCGTGTATATACGTAAAAGACAATGACGATGGAGGTGTTTTGCAGACTCCGGCTAGTGGGACTGTATGTTTCGGGGAGAAAGACGAAGAAGACGCTTTCTGTACAGCTGATCTTGAACACGCTGTTTCGCTGTTGCAAGTTGTTCGTGTCTTTTGTTCGCGTTGCATCGCGACAATATGTACACTTTACACTTGCATTGAGGATTTCTCCAGATATATATATATACACGTTTGTGCGTATGTGCACGCATGTATAACTGCATTTCTTTTGCTGTTAGCCCACTCTTTGTTCTCGTTCACGCGAATCATGTGAACCGGTTGCGCCTACTAGTCTTACAAATTTCGTTGAATCAGATCGTGTATCGTCTATCTTCCCACCTTACCGAATTCCCAGCCAGGGATTACAGTATTTATAAATAAAAAAAAATATTGTTCACGGTCGCCCAGTATCGCTGTTTCAAACCGTGCCCGGCTTAGTGCGAGTATCGCCATTTTTATTTTGCCTTAATAATTTGATTTGACCATTGAGTATGTATCCCCGAATGTGCGCTCGTAATGGCAAGTGCTCCAGAACGCTCCAGTAGCACTCCGTTCAAAGAGCTTTGACCCAATTTTTATCCACTGTCTGACAGGGCTGGGCAGTATCGAAGATACATGTATCTTAGATACTATCTTAGATACTCTTTAGGTATCTTGTGTCTGTATCACGACACGTCTCGCAAGACGAGTATCCGTGTTTGTATTTCCGATACATTCAGTAATGTATCGTGTATCTTAAGACACAAGATACTGCTATCGCAACATTACCATGCGAAACAAGAACCGCTGACTCAACTGCGCTTCTGAAGCTGGTACGAGTGTCTCTAAACTACCTGAATAAAACTATGGGCAGGGACATAATATTATCTTTACGCCACACTCCACCAGTGACGGCAGGCGATAAGGTGTTCGCGTCCCTGTTGGTGGAGCAGAGCCACATGACAGGGCTCGCGCAGTTTCCACAGAACTAAGTGCGCGAACGTAGACGCTTCCGCGCGTTGGCCCACGTGCCTTTTCTTTTCTCGATTTTTTTTCTTATTTTAGTTGTGTCAGTGCCATGACACCCTTTGCCACTTACCAGCGGCGCGTAAGTGGCTAAGGGTAAGTGTCACATAGCAGCGATTGGATGGATGTTGTGGATGTAAGTTTGAGTTACATGCGATTGACTTATGCGCAAATAATATTCTAACTATAGCACCGCCGGCACCGATGCTTGATCTAATAGAGCAAGCGTTTATCTAACATCCGGTACATTGGCGTACCTTACCATTTTCTTCCTGCTATCTATTGAAATCACAGTATAGTTGTTAGCTCAAGTGCTTTCTTAGATGCCGTTCTGTTGCATCCCATACATTACCTGGGACTCTGAACTGTTCGGCCTGTTCACTGCAATATGTCTTTTGTAACGTGTAGCCATAATAAGCTGTCTGATTTATTTTTACTTTTAACTGTCTGCTTTATTTCTGCAAGTATTTACACAATTATATTTCACCTGAGTTTACTCTTCTTCCATGGTGATTTGGGAAAGAAATATGTCACTATGGGCGTGCATTTAGTATACAGTACGAAACATTATAATTAATTGTTGGGGTTTAACGTCCCAATACCAGTATATGATTGTGGGAGACGCCGTAGTGGCGGGCTCCGCGAATTTTCGACCACTTGGGGTTCTTTAACGTGCGCCTAAATCGAAGTACACGAGCCTCAAGCTTTTTCGCCTCCATCGAAAACGTGGCCCCCGCGGCTGGGATTCGATCCCGAGATTTGCAGGTCAGAAGTAGAGCACCATAACCACTAGACCACTATAGCTGGTACTACCAAACATTCTGCTTAATGCTTAGTAAAATGGCGAAACTGAGTTCGCATTAAAATAACAGAAATAACTGATAACCATTTTAAAGACTTCAGGAAGAGGATTCAAGAAACATTCTTATGCTAAACGGTTCGATTTTTATAATGAGCGTCCGAAAGAGCAATTTCAGGCAATGCCCCATAGGCACTGAATTTTTTTCATTATCTTACCATAACAGAAAAATACACGATACTTCATGCTTAATTGTCATAGCTATGGGCGGGGGGGGGGGGGGGGGGGGTCTGCTTGTATCGTGTTTCTATATTTATTCACTCTGACTGTTTGATACGGAACCCTCGCTCTACACTGAGCGCTTTCAATAAAAGTTACCGCCGTTATTTCTTTATTAAATTATTTTTTCTTGCTTACAGCGTAAAAAGCTGAAGTCGCCGACGTGCTATTTACCTCAGCCTCTTAGAACGTCAAGTTCACGACATAATAGAATATAACAGAAAAAAAAAAGTGGGACAAACGTAAACGGCAGCCACTTTAGGTTGTCAAGGATACAAAAAAAAACAACTTAAACTAGGTCAGTTTGCAGACTAAGCGCATGCAGTGCTCAAAAGGCTACGCCGTAGGTCGTCAAATCTCGGCCTGGGCTGCACGCAGTGAAGCCCGGTCAGCATTTCCCCGCCACGTGATCTGCAGCACTCGTAAAACCAGAAAAGCCGGGTCACATTAAACTGGGCCACGGGCCATAACATTTACTTTGGCCGTGGTCTTGATTCAACTGAAAGGAGCACTCGAAAAATTATTACATTTTTATTAATTAATTACACCTTCTATAACGTTTCGGGTAGCTGCTCACACCGTAAAAGGAAGCTTCGTTAATAAGGGCAGAAAAGCTTAAAGATTATATATGCAATAAATGATGCCGCTTGTAAGTATGCGCACCACGTCTTCCTGACGTCACAGATTAGAATGCTGCCTTATCTGGCACAACATCTCTTCATCAATCGAGATAAACTGCGCTATTTCTTTTTTTTTTCAGGAACAGGGTACAAAACCAAACAATTCTTGTAATGATTGCTGGGGTTTTACATCCCCAATGTGCGATATGTTTGGGAGGGGCGCCGTATATATAGGAGGGCTCTGGAAATTTTCGACCATCTGGTGTTACTTAACGTGTACCTAAATCTAAGCACAGGGACCTGCAGCATTTTGCCTCCATCGAAATGCGGCGGCCGCGCCCGAGATTCGATACCGTGACCTTCGCACCAGAAATCGAGCACCATAACCACTACACCACCGCGGATGGATCCGAACAATATTTGAATGCATTTATGGTGCCGAACGCACCAAAGGGCAAAACAATGCACGGAACTCCCGGGACTTCAAACAAGCCGATCTACCTGACCCATGGTTTTAGACTTCAGCATCAAGGACCAAAAGTTCGGCCTTCTTTATCCCTTTCAGTTGTAGCGATTATTAGCACACATATAGTTGCATCAAAGTCCTAGAATCCGTAGCGCTATCAATCTGAATTGGCTATCAAAGAAATAGAATCTGTTCAAGAAAAAACTGTGCGTCTTGTACACAAAAGATATGACAGGGATTTTTCTCCGTCAAGTTTTCTTCCCCATCTAGGTCTCACTACACTTGCGAAGCGTCACCACGTTGAATACGTGAAACTTCTTTACACTCTAATCAATTATTCCCACCTCGACACTCTATACTCGGCGACAACTTATCTTGGCATTGGAGCGAAGGCTACGGAGGCGGGGCTTCTGCACATGTACTACTACGCGAAGTAGTCCGGTATGTCACGCGTTCCGTACCGCTGTAGAAAGTGATGGCTGTGCGCGATCAGCGTTTCATGTCGACGCAGACGCCGCTTGGCGTTCGAGGTACACGTAAAAGGCGCGACTTTCTCACGCGTTCAAAAACGCGAATTGACAACTTATAAATTAAAACAAATACGGATATGTTACTGGTGTGAGCTGCGTCCTGTGTCAAAGAGCTATACATGCAAAAAATGAAGGCAGTATTTTTGATATTTCACGTAGAAAATAAGGACACAATAGTAGGACTACATTCATTAGCGGTAGGATACGCGCGATTTGGCTCTGTAGCCTTCGCTGCAGGGCCAAGAAAAGTTGTCGCCGAGTATAGACAATTATTGTAAATTCTCCAGACCTTTATCTACGTGGAGAAGTTCGGGAACGCACGACACAGCAATGCCATGGCACTGACCAAGCAATTACTTTGCCTTGTGCAGTGTATCATTGGTCTTGCGACGATAACAGCCGCACGCACGCAGCTTGACCATCATTTCGATGACGATGGACTGCACCCTATTCTCGACAATCTTGCTTTAAACCACACGACGTCGTCACCTTTCCTCAGCACGACGCTGCTGGCGACACCTTACGGCCCTCGAGCTGTGACGTCATCGCAGGTTTCGGGTGTAAGAAGCACCGCATCGATTCGACTTCTGTGGGCACGCAGGACACAGCACTGCCATAGCGCAAACCAAGCGATTACTTTGGCTTGTGCAGGTCAGTATTACTGATGGTTCATTTTGTAGTGACCGCCGTTGTATTGTGGTCCTGCCGTGCTCCACGCAGTGTCTTCCTTTTGCGTAAAATTGCGTAAACGACTGTAGACTTCTACTGTGTGGCCACGTTGAGCTAAATCTAGGTCCCACAAGAAGAAATTGTTTGAACAGTTGTTAGATCGGCAAGCTACCCTTCGTAACGAGATGTTAGAATTGAAGTAACGACTTGCAAAAACTGAGAATGTCTTCAGCCAATTACATCGTATGTTTGCAAAGATCGAAAGAAAGCTCTCTGAAACCTCCGCTACGCCAGACCAGGCAAGCCCAGTATTTCCTCACTCCTGTGGATAGATAATTCTTTAAGCTTTCAGAGCAGAAAACTGACAGACCTTGAGGATTGAAGCAGGCGGTCCAGCCTTGTTATTCATGGCATTCTGGAAAACCACAGTGAAACGCAATCATTACTGAAGGCAACACTAGTGAAGGAAGTATTTCGAGACAGAATGGAAGTGAACTGTGATTGAATAGGGCGTATACACCGGCTTTTTAAACAAAATCGCTAAAGGCCTGTCAGATTAGACATACAACACTATAATGAAAGGAAAGTAATACTGCAAGGAAGGAAAGAAGGAAGAAAGGAACAGGAGGGAAATGGAAGGCAGGGATGTGAACCAGTCTAGAAGGACCGGTATGCTACCCTACACTGGGGAAAGGCATGGGGAGTTTTAAAGATGGAGAAAGGGGAGAGGAGAGCACGCACACACAAAGTCACTCCTCACAGTCATCATAACGCCATACAGTATGTCTCCGAGATATGCTGAGCATATATAACCATAGGTCGGCAACAGATTTGCGCCACCGGCGCAAATCTGTTGCCTTCAAGGGGTTGAACTGTTCCTTCATCGCCTTCACCCGCGATGACCTCCCAGGACGACATTCCAGAACGGTTTCTGCCGTCATCGGTCTCTAATCTAAGGGAGCTAGAGCGGCTGATAGTGATTGTGTCTGCGCATTGTAGCGAGGGCAATCACAGAAGATGCGCTGTAATGTCTCTTTGCTACTGCAGTTGTCACAAAAAGGGTTGTCAGCTATTTCGATTCGAAAGGAGAATCACTTCGGGAAAGCCATTCCCAGCCATCAACGGCAAAGCAGAGTGGCATCATTTCGGCATAGTCCAGTAGGTGTCTGAAGATGTAAAGTGTTCGGGCAGTGGTGGTGTTGGTTGTGCAGCCTACTTGCTGTATTCCAAGTGGAAAAAGTGGTTTCTTGTGCGACCACTCGAAGTTGGCCAGCAGCATCGGTCCGCGATAGGGGTATTGTCTCGACCATGTCACCTAGAAGAGCTGATCGAGCAGAAATGTCGGCGTGTTCATTGCCTATCACGCCACAGTGTCTTGGCAGCTACTAGAATGTCACGTACGTGGTGTCCTTTCTCGAATGATGTATGCAGGTGATACTTAACATCTACGACCAACTGCTCGCATAGTGGGTGCCGCAGGGCTGACAGCAAAGATTGCAGAGCTGCCTTCTAATCACTGAAGACTGACCATCGTTAAGGCTGTTCGCGGTTGACTACCTGAAGTGCAGCGCGAAGAGCAGCAAGTTCTGCAGCCGTCGATGTCATTGGGTGGTCTGTCTGAAAGTGACGATAACAGCCTTCGCTGGGAAGACCACTGCTACGGATGAGCACTGGAGAGTAGCTGATTCCATCAGTATAGATGTGTAAGTGATCAGGCGTACTTCTCGTGCAGAAGAATCACAGATAGCTGCTTCAGCACTGGTGATGATAGCTTAGATTGGCTTCTGATTCCCGATTCGTTGAAGTGCATGCACTTCAGATCGAATGAAGCACCACCGAGGTATCGCTGGCTTAGACGCGGGCCTGAAGCCCGATGGAAGGTGGGCTGCATAAATTGAAATCGTGGCACAACATGGGGGCAATGAGACCGGAGAAAATGCCTGATGTGAGCTCTCAAGGCTTCCACCGCAATGTCGGAATAGTCGCATCAGTCGGTGCGCATTTTGGCAAGACAAGGCAAACTATGAGGGCCAGTGCTTGTACAGCCTGCAGAGTGCGAATATTTGTCTTGCAAGTATTAGTGAGTACGGACAGACTATATCGCAAAAAAAAACGAGAAATAGTGATCTGTACAGTTCCAGCATTGCGTCTACCGTCATGCCCCAGGTTTTTCCACACAGGAACTTGAACAACTGGGAGATGGCTGTCAGACGCTATTTCATGCGAGACACATGCGGGCTCCAACGGAGATATACATCTATCATTATGCCTGTAAATTTGTGGGTTCGGGCATAAGAAATAATCCGCCCTTCAATAGAAATGGCAAAGTGCGTCATTGGTTTACGTGTGAACGCCACTAATGCAGATTTTTTTTCCGGGGAGATTTTAAGGCATTGCTTGCCGAGGTAGCTCGCTGTCAAATTTGCAGCATTTTTGAAGCTTCGCTCGTATCTGGGGACATGTGACGGCTGATGTGCAGACACATATATCGTCTGCGTATATAGATATCGCGATCGTACATGGCAGGTATTTGATAAGCTTAATGAGAGCGAGATTGAATAGAGTGGGGCTTAGTAATCCGCCCTGAGGAACACCCCGACAGGTGTAGCGCCGTGTGGTTGGGCCGTCGTCGGTTGATACAAAGAATGATCTTGCTGTCAGGTAGCTAGGAATGCATCGAAAAACTTGACCACCCAGGGAAACCATCTCAAGGGCATCGAGAATGGCCTCGTGTAGCATGTTATCATATGCGCCTTTTACGTCTAGGAACAATGATGCAGACAAACGCTTGCGTGATTTCTGCTGTTGAACGTAAGTGACGAGATCAATAACGTTATCGATAGATGAGCGATAACGTCGAAAACCAGCCATGGAGTTCGGATCAATCTTGCAATGTTCAAGACACAATTCAAGATGGATAAAGACCATCGGTTCCATTATCTGTCCCACGCAGCTGGCCAGTGCAATAGGGCGGTACGAGGCAAGTTCAAGTGGAGACTTGCCTGGATTCAGAAGTGGTACTGGATGACTTGTCTTCCATTCGTCAGGAACGCTTCCCTTTTGCCAGGATACGTTGTACAAACGTAGCAGCTCTTCCCGCGGAGCCACACCCACAATGCACACCTTCTTCCTTTCCACAGACTCACTAAAAGTTTATTGCGATAGCAATTATATGGACACTCTCGGCTGGTTTTCGCCATCGGCGTTGGCGTCGGCGTCATTTGCCGTATATGTATCTATATATTTATAAAAACCTCAAAGAAGAATAATTCAGAAACATGTTTCCGACGCCCGGCATCGAACCAGAGACCTCTCGCTCTCCAGCGCGCGGCGCTAACCATTCAGCCACGAAGGCGAACGTCCTTCAACGTTCAAACGGCGAGCTATTTATATACAGCGAGTTTTTTTTTCTCAACCGGACTTGCCTGGACTTAAACTTACCACATATTACTCATCCGGACTCACTCAAACTCAGACACATGGCTTGACGTTAGTCTGAGTGAGCCTGAGTGAGTCGACTCATGAGTACATTAGCGTAAAATTAGCTTCTTCGATCGTGGGGTCAACACTCTTTAAGGCCAATATCTCTCATAACTGGTGCTGCCACGATATGCCTTTTGATCGTGTGCCTTGAAATACGAGTTATCAGTGGTTTTCAATCGAGTGAGGGCACGTTTATGAAACATGCGACTCACACGAGATATTTTTACCAAGAAGTTTCCTTGAAAGAGTTTGTAGGGGAGCAGTCCCGGCACATACACCCCCCCCCCCCCCCACCTCGCGCCAATTCACGCCTCTGATCAATAAATATTGAGGCTGTGCATGAACGTTAGTGCGTTCAGATATGTGTCATTAGACTTGAGTGAAAACGTAAGTCGATGTAATACTGATGGCAATGCTGAAGGTTAGTAGATAGGACCACATGTCGGCAACAAAAGGTAGAGCTTACTCAGACTCATTCAAGAAATATATTTTACGCTTAGGGCTCACTCGCGCTCAGAATCACCTATATTTTGCTAAACTCGACTCACTCGGACACATACTCATTAAAACGTTCCTCAACTGGACGCACTCGGACTCAAACTCATCAAAATATTACTAATCCGGATTCATTCAGACCCATACACACAGCCCGATCCGAGTCTTACTGATTCTGAGTGAGTCAACTCGTGAGTTTGCCGACCTATGGCTATATATGCCCATAATATCTCGGAGACATACTGTATTTCCAAGACGTTGTTTTCTTTCCCCTCACGTTCATTCGCTAACGGGGTAAAGCTCAAGTTCCGATCGCGTCGCAAGTAGTTCTCGGATTTCACGAGACGCACTACACATCATCATTAACATTTCGTTGCTCGTTGATCTTCATCAGGCGTCTCAACACGCGGCTTGCGGTCCGCATGCAGTCCGTGGACCTTCTGGTGGCGGACCGCGCCCGCATATGACTGTCGTCGTTCCTTATTTTTCATGGCTTTGCGAGTGAATTTTTCAAGTTTTGCTAACTTGCGCTCGCATTATTTTCTCGCCTATTGCGATTACTAACGCTTTGTTCGGGCATGCTACGCAGACGTGAACGGCCTAAAGCGTCTTTTTTTGTGAGGCGCCCCATGCGGTGGAACAAAACCTCGATATTACAGAATCAGTGTCCAGATTTTCGTCGTACTGCAGGTCAGCGTCGATGTGTTGTTGAAATCCTCTGCCGCCAAATCGCTTTCATAAATGACCCATACATTAGATATGGGAAAGGCCTAGCCCCTTTCAAATGCTTTGTTCAATTCCCACACCACCCCCCATTCCCGCTGCTCCAACTTTAGTCGCTGTGTAGGCCCTTGAGCTGCTATGTGTCTTGACTTAGGCCCCTTAGCTGAGCTAAGTTTGAGACCCGTGATCGACATTAATCCATAAGCAGCAATGCGAGAACATTGAACAGTTTTAGAACAGCGCACGCGCGGTTAGCGTTCATTGGGTACGGTACGCTATTTTCTTAGCCTAACGTGGGCGCCCAAGAGCATAGCGTACGACGCATGCACAGTGGCGACAAACGCTAACGCGTTTGTCGCCACTGTGCATTTGTGTAGCCTGTGCATGCATAGGGTACACAAATTTTAAAATTTGTGTACCCTGTTTTAAAACTGCCTATCACCGTGAACTCGAAGTGAGATGCGTGTGACGCCAAATATTATTGACTTCATCATCTTGTTTCCAGCGACTTTGGAGACAGCTAGGCTAATTTCCTTGAAACCATTGTTATATTCAACGACGATAATAACTGTGTGCCGGGTGCATTTTTTTTTTCAACTAAACGAGGTGCCCGTAGGCAGGGAAAAACATTTGCGAACCAATTGTTTGGACCTATTTTGCCAAAGAGAATAAGTTCTGGCTAATGCGAAGTGCAAGAAAATAAGGTGATTTTGCCTAAATTTGTGGTGTTCACTAAAGAGGCGATCATATCAATATAAGGATTTTTTCTTTTAATTTCGTGTGATACGCTCTCATTCATCAAGAAAGGAAGAAAACATGAATATATATATTCGCAGTGATAACTCACGCGAATCACGACACTATCGAACCATTCATTGTACAAATTACGTTAAATCTAATAAGCGAAATTATCTTTCAGTGGCTTCGCCTGGCACGACCGTACATTACCACGACAATGCTGTTCTAAAAGGCGTAATAAGATCGCCCAGATTGGTCCGTCTCCCACGGCACGTCCCATAATACAATCGCGTATTCCTCGTGCACGTTGGATTCCTCTTAATGAGCCGTGAAGAAAGAATAATTCGATTCAAACTTCACGCTTGTTGGGTTCAACACGAGCCAATCAGGAACAGCCGTCTTTTCACTAGGACGGTGTCCGCCGCCATTTCCTGCGACGAGAAACGCACGCATGATCAAGTTCGTGTCTGTCTTTTAAAGAAGATAGGCCGCTTTATTCACTCATTCGCGCTACATTTTTCTTAATGAACTGCAAAGTGATAGCATTTTTTTTCTCATTAAGGAAATTTGAAAGCGTTAAAAGTACAGTGGTAATCTTTCTCTCCTCTAGATCTTTCCTCAATTTCTGGGCCACAGCGTGCAGGGAATCATCCGTCGGCACTCTTACGTACTTCGGTATGGTGCAACTATTCAGGAGAAAAGTACTAACGCTGCGAGGTAAGCAGCATTATATGGACATGCCAAGGGTTATAGCCGGAACAGTCTTGTCACATCCTGCAAGTCGGCCTTGGTTACAGGGACATAACCTGTTATGACCACTGGATACATCATCACATATTCCACAAGACACTGCTTCCCTTCATACACAACACGAATCTAACGGTGCACATTTAATACACATGTAAACACAAATATATTATGCGTTAAAGGCAAGTCTATGTCGCAATAAAGAAACCTTTACCTCCAGCTACGCAGCAATTATACTTCCTTTCTTTTTCGGGCCTTCGGGCAAATGCGCAAGAATTCGACACCCCAGCGTCGTCTATTCTATTCTTTTTTTCTACTTTTTCTCCAATTTAATCGACCTATATCGCGCGCTTCGAAGTTCTTTCTCTTCGGTATTCTATTAAAGGGATACTGAACCAAAGTCTGAAAATTTTGTGTAAATCTTGAAAATATATTCTTTTAGTGCGATTACATCGAAAAGAAGTCGTCGCTTAGCAAACACCAAAATACAGACGCTGGTGCACAGGCAGGTCACGGCGATCCCGAAACCTCTAGGCATACGAGAACTCGACACTAATTTTGTCTTAATTGGCGTCCTACCATATAAAAGAGCCAAAAACAAAACTTGGGTCCTTAAGATATATAGTTCACCAAAGAGCAAAGGCTTCGACATACCAACAAATTTAAAGGTGGCCAAACGTGTAGGCGGGCGCCGGAGATACATTCGTGGTGGTGGGCGACTTCAACGCACCTGCCACCGCGTGGGATTATGCCACTGGCTCCCCCCAAGGGCAGACTGCCTGATCTAAACCTTTCCATCTTAAACCATCCTGATACCCCTACACGAAGTGGCAATAGTGTCCCTACCTCTTCCGAACGAATTGTTGGCGTGCCGAAAATCCGCAGTAGCTGGTCCTTGAAGGAAGACCAATCACGGAAGTTGCTCTCGTGATTTAGGAACCATGACTTGGCTTCTTGGCGTACGTAAAACTACGCGGGCTGCCTTCGACGGCTCGTTCCAGTTGTTCTAAACGCTTACTCGGTCATAGTTGTTCAGCCAGTCTTCGACATCTTCTCCAGGCAGACCGGAGAAGATTTGGGGATCGCGAGGGGGGTTGTGGGCAGTGGTCGCGTTGGGGGGCGGGCTGTTGTATCGGAGGGGTTGGCACTGTGGGCTCGTCTTGCGACAAGGTGGTCTGCTGGCATAAGTGGCGTCCCGAATGGAGCTCCAGGAGAGATCTTTAGAAGGCGAGAGGTCAGAGAGATCGTAAAGCTCCTCCACTACTTGAAATAAGACGGTTCAGCCAACGCTTTTTGCTATGAAAGGCAAGATGGCACAGACGAAGAAAGCCCCCGAGCAGATGAGTGATGATGGTTTTTCTACAGATGAGGAAGCTGAAGCCCAACAAATGCCTACACTAGAAACAACCTAGCCTCACCTAGCTAAAGCCCAACAACAAATTAACAATCTAGAAGCAACTTGGCGGATTAGGCAGGGGGAATAGAAAGATGAGAAAGAGTAGGGAGACTTAATTACAATAATAAATGCGACCTAACCACGTCAGCTCGCAGCCCTTATAGTGGCACGCGTTTCTGGCATCAGCATTGTCGAGTGATTTCCGCATGTCGAGTGAGAGTTATCGAGTGAGCGCGGTGAGATAGAAATAATCTGCCGCATTCCTTTTACGCCATTTTACGCGTGCCGCGCTAGCGTTTCGCTAACGCTTTTTGGTCGGCGTTGACCTTGGCTGAGCCTGAAGTTCAGATTCGCGGAAGCAGGCATTTACGGAGTATGTAGCTGGAGTAGTGCAATCACACTAATCAATCGGCCCACTCTCCTGCATTCTTACGAATAGATTATTTCATGTGTTTCTTGTGTGCAATCTTATGGAACGAGTATCGCATTGATATGTGAAAGATAATACCTAAAAGGACGAGAAGCAGTGTGAGTGAGCTAAAACTGAGAGCGTACAATTCTCTTTCTTTGTGGACTACTGACAGTCTGCAAGGGCTAAAAATAGGCAGGCCACATTTTAATAATAAAAGCGACTTGATCGCGTCAGCTCGCAGCCCTTGTAGTGGCAAGCGTTTCTGGCATCATCATTGTCGAGTGATTTCTTCATGTCGAGTGAGCCCGAAGAGATAAAAATCATCTGCCGCATTCCATCGTTTTAGATGCGAAGCATCTTATGCTCGGGGCTATGTCCGTCCCTCCCGTGTCCTTCCCGCGTCCCGCGTCCGGCCACTTTCATGAAGTAGGGAAGCCCCCATTATGCCACCCAGAACACTGTAGTAA
The DNA here is from genome assembly GCA_030522465.1 of Rhipicephalus appendiculatus. Lineage (NCBI taxonomy): Eukaryota > Metazoa > Arthropoda > Arachnida > Ixodida > Ixodidae > Rhipicephalus > Rhipicephalus appendiculatus. The sequence goes on along the minus strand of JALIZH010013845.1, from coordinate 23,594 downwards.
TATGAAGGCCGCGAACCACTACTACAGTCATCAGAGTCATGGCCGAGAGCACAGAGAGGCTGCTTAGCAATGGCTAGGCATGGGGTGTCTGTCGCCCAGGTTGACCCCATTCCTTGATCTTGCTTGCATGTTTTTGGAGGGGGCTTAGTCCGTCCCTCCTTCCCGCGTCCCACACCACCATAGCGCATGCGCGTCCCCTCCCCCCTCTCTCTCTCCTCTCCTACGCTCACCCCCTCTCTCTCCTCTAGGAATCCTCTACTCTACGGAGCGGCCCTCGCGTCCCACACCCCCCGCAGCGCATGCGCGTCCCCGATCCTCTCCTACGCTGACCCCCCTTTCTCTACTCTAGGAATCCTCTACTCTACGGAGCGGCGCCCGCGTCCCACAGCGCATGTGCATCCCCTCCTCTAGGAATCCTCTACTCTACGGAGCGGCTTCCGCGTCCCACAGCGCGTGCATGTCCCCTCTCTCTTCTCTCCTACGGTCCCCCCCCCGTTCTCTCCTCTAGGAATCCTCTACGGAGCGGCGCGCACGACAGGTGGTGTGACAGCTGCATGCTCCGCTGGGGGGCGCCACGGTAGTTCCGCGGTATGAAAATGACGGAGCGCCGCGATGAGCGCCCGGGCCGCTGCTGTGAAACGAGAGCGGCGACGTTCCTCCCGCTGAACCTAATTATCTCCCCGCTGCTTCGCATCCGGGAGATGGGGATGTGTTTTAGATGCGAAGCATCTTATGCTCGGGGCTATGTCCGTCCCTCCCGCGTCCGGCCACTTTCATGAAGTAGGGAAGCATCCACTATGCGAACCAGAACACAATATAAGGCCGTCAACCACCACTACTGCCACCAGACTCATGGCCGAGAGCACAGAGAGGCTGCCTAGCAATGGCTAGGCAGTTGGTGTCTGTCGCCCAGGTCGACTCCATTCCTTGATCTTGCTTGCATGTGTTTGGGGGGGGGCGGGGGGCCTAGTCCGTCCCTCCTTCCCGCGTCGCGCACCACCACAGCGCATGCGCGTCCCCTCTCTCTCCTCTCCTACGCTCACCCCCCTTTCTCTACTCTAGGAATCCTCAACTCTACGGAGCGGCGCCCGCGTCCCACATCCCCACAGCACATGCGTGTCCTCTCCCCCCTATCTCCTACGCTCAACCCCTTTCTTTACTCTACGGAGCGGCGCTCGCGTCCCACATCCACAGAGCGCATGCCCATCCTCAACCCCTTTCTCTACTCTAGGAATGCTCTACTCTTCGGAGCGGCGTCCGACATCCCCACAGAGCACGCGCGTCCTCTCCCCCTCTCTCCTACGCTCACCCACTTTCTCTACTCTGCGAATACTTTACTCTACGGAGCCCGCATCCCCATAGCGCATTCGCGTCCTCTCCGCCTCTCTCCTACGCTTACCCCCCTTTCTCTCCTCTAGGAATCCTACACTCTATGCAGCGGTTCCCGCGTCCGACATCCCCACAGCGCATGCGCGTCCCCTCTCTCTCCTCTCCTACGGTTCCCCCCCGTTCTCTCCTCTAGGAATCATCTACGGAGCGACAGGTGGTGCGACAGCTGCATACTCCGCTGGGAGCATCTCTCTTGTGCAGCGCCGCGATGTGCGCGCGGGCCGCTGCCGCGAAACGAGAGCGGTGACGTTTCTCCCGCTCGAGCTAACCACCGCTGCTTCGCATCCACACATGGTCCCCTTTAGCGGAAGATGCGGAAGTTTTTTTTTTTCTTCTATCTGAGGTTTTGTACCTTCATGATTATGATGGGAGCTCGATCGAAGCGCTGATACGGTAATCCTAAAGGCCGATGTGTACAACGTAAGGGGACAAGTTCCTTGCATTTTAGTGCCTTTTTACATGATGCTGAAAAAGTCCGTAAACAGGGGTTGTGTGCTCGAGCCGACGTTTCGACAAGTGGACTTGTCTCCTTCAAGGCTACAACAGTTCTAGCCTTGAGGAACACAAGTTCACTTGTCGAAACATCAGCTCGAGCACACAACTCCTGTTACGGGTTTTTTCATTGCAAACTTCGATATTCCCCTTCCTGCCGTTTTTTAGATTTTCTTCATTTTGTGCCCCTATGAACTCAAGAAAATTTCAGTATGCTTGTCCTGCCTTGGAATTTCACTTAATATTGCATGGCTGCAAGCAACTACCAACAAAAAGCAGCTACTTTTTTTTTCGTTTTCAATTTTTTTGCTTTGGCACATACGGGAGAGAGTTTGTTCAACAGAGTTAACCAAGCTTATCAGTGTGTATTGACCCATTTTATATGCAGGACAGGCACCAATAAAAAAATTATAAAAAGAACACAGGGAACGTGGTACTGCAAAGAAGTGGTTTCGCTGATATAGCGAACACGCAGTATATCTCCATCTCTAGTCTGGCAAAACCAGTCATAGAAGATAAATACCGATTTCATGTTATACCGTGCCTTTCGGCAGAATTCCGTCCACGGCTTCCATCTTTCGTCATAACACGATTATAGAAAGATGAGCTGCATTACTTCTGCATTCATGGATTACGAAAAAACTAACAAGAACTCCCTGCAGAAATTTCATATTCGCAGTTACGGTGACGTAAAGTAGGCGGAATGAAAGCGCTTTTTAAGCTCTCCTTGAAAATAGAAACTTTGCTCTAGAAGACTAAAACAACATCAGCGTATATTTTTTTCTATTTGTTACTTTGGTGCTGAGAACAGGTTGTAATGAGAGAGCACATCAAAATAAAGAAAGACAGTTTGTCAGCCTTTATGCTTTGTCGTAATTCGGGGTAAGCCGTTTAACTGCATAATCACCACAGAACATGGTATATGTACGTCGGCATCGGGCTCCTGAATTCTGCGGCTTCAGCCCTCGGTTGGGCTGCACGGGCAGTTTTCATTTCTTTCTAATTGTTTGGAAAAGCCCACCGTGCTTTCTCGGCTCCACACATCAAAAGACCGCGTCGTCGCTCGCTGTTCTTACACACGGTGGGCCGAGGAGGGCGGGATCAATTTTGCACCGTTTTTGCTTTAAGGGCTTACAAGGGATCATTCCCCCCTCCCTCTTTCTTTTCTCTCCCGCTCATCGGTAGAATGTCGAGAGAACAAACTAGGCGCAGGGCCACTGCGTTTCACCAGAATAGAATACGGGTGGCTACACCATGATCCACAGTTCTTAAGTCAGTGAGGGGAGGAGGGGGCAGCCACAGAGTAGGGAAAAGGAGACGTGGCCAAGGGCAGAAGGAGAGCGAGAGAGTCGACTCGCTTGCATCCCCGGAAGAGGTTTCGCGGGAGTCTTTTCCGGTGCACGCCTTCTCCGAGGTCTGAGCTCCTAACGAGCTGTTCTTAGCGACCGCGCGCGAAGCCGCTGATTTGCATCCTGACTAGAGCAGCCATCCCAGCTTCGGGGCGAGTTTTCTCCTTTCTGCTTTTATAGCTCTCCCTGTCTTTTTCTTTCTCTCTCGCATGAGCTGAGATCGAGCCCTCTTACATAGCAGAGGCTGAAGTTCGCGAGGGTCGCGAGACCCGCGCTCGTTGGCTTGCTTTCTCCGACCGATGGGCTTTCTTTCCGTTGCTTTCTTTTTTGGGGGCGAGTGATAACATATACAAACGTGGCTCCCGGGTGCGACCCATAGCAGTGGCCCGTGGTGCCATCGATGGTGTTGGCAACGGGTTGGTGGTGCGAGGGGTGCGCCTTATGAGCTCGAAGACGCCTAGAGCCCTCGCCGATCCGATGTGCTTCCCGCCAGGCGCACACAGTCGCCTGTTTAGTTTGATGTAGTAACGGCATATTTTTTTTTTGTCCCCCCTCCTTCTCTAATCATTCTTGGTCCTTTTTTCGTTCTCCGTGTGGCGCTACCCCGTGCGAGTTCTGAACCGTGTGGCGCGAGTATTCGCGAAGGCAAAGCAACCAGCAGCTGCTTCGGCGTTTGAACGCTGTTTGTTTTCTCCGGGAACGAAGCGCCACTAATCTATTATGTGGGCACTCTCGCAGAAACTCCGGTTGCCAGTGTGTGTGTTGATGGCACGTTGTACGAGTGTGAGACGTCGGCCGGCTAGTCGCGAATGTAGAGCAACATTTTTTTTGTTGTTGTTGGCGTTTAGAGGTTATTTGCTCATTTGAGATGAATGACGCGGTATTGTGGTCAATTCACGCGAAGCTTGGGTTGCAAAGACTGTGGTGAAAAAGGGTGTGGAGACACCAGGAGGAAGGAAACGTTGTGCTAGCATGCGCGCGCGCGCGCGTGTGTGTGTGTGTGTGTGTGTGTGTGTGTGTGTGTGTGTGTGTGCGCGCGCGTGTGCGTGTGCGCGTGTGTGTGTGTGTGTGTGTGTGTGTGTGTGTGTGTGTGTGTGTGTGTGTGTGTGTGTGTGTGTGTGTGTGTGTGTGTGTGTGTGTGTGTGTGTGTGTGCGAACTGGTGCGTAGAAGAGGTTTTCGGTAAATTTTCGAGAGTTTTGTCTTCCGGCATTCCTAACGTGCTATGCTACGTGTGTATAAGTCGACAAAGTAAATTCAACACCCTCCTGGAAGACTCCCTGCACAGACCCCGAGTTACGGTATGGTCGACGCAGCACGGTACCCCGGCGTAATGGCGTTCGTTATAGTCAGCGTCGATCAGGATGGGAAAATCAGAAACTCCTAGACGGTCGGGATGACGGCAGCTGAGGTTGTGCAACAGGTAGCGCTAGCCTTGGCCCTCCTGAACGACGCGAGAACAACGGTATGCAGCGACTCGAGATCGGCGGTCCCAGTAGTCGCCAAGGTCCGAGCATTCGTCTCAGAATCGGCCTGGCGGGTCCTACCGTAAAGGAAATCATGCAACACACGATCGTCTGGTTCCCTGCTCACATGGGACAGATCAAAGGAAGGAGTCATCGACCGCGTAACTACCGAATGGCGCAACGCTGAGGTTCTGGACAATAGGGATCCCCCGGCCACGTACAATGAAATAACAAATAACTTTTTTCTGGGGAGGCGGAAGTATCGGCCACCGCGCAGTAAACTGAACAGGCCTCAGGCCTTGACGCTCACACTTTTGAAGGACGGGGCTTATCCAAGCCCCGCATTCGTGGACAGGATCTATCCCGAAATTCAGACGTCGAACACTTGCGCGCTTTGCTCAGACTTCACCTGCTTAGAACAGATGCTCTGGCGGTGCCCCACGTGAAGGGGTGATGAAGATGTCACGTCGTCCAAGTGGGATGCTGTGCTACACAGTCCTGATTTGGAAGCAAAACTATGGGCAGTCCAACGGGCCCGCTACGTGGCGGAGAGGCTAGGCCTATCTGCCCCGACGTGGAAGCGGCCCTCTATGTAGCTCATGCCCCGAAGGACAAAAATAATGTTCTGATTGCGATAGCGTAAAATAGATCGTTTCTGAGTTATGTCGGCGTCGGCATTGGCGTACGCGCCGTTGGTTGTGAGCGAAAAATCAGCGTTGTCTGTGACCAAACAATCGAGAAATATTCAAATAAATAAAAATCTTGGGATCGAGCGAGAACCGAACCCAAGCCTTCTGCTTGGTAAGCAGGTGCTCTAACACAGAGCCACGCCATTGCTGGAAACTCCATTGGAAAAAAAAATCGCTGCATGAATAACATGTAGTACGAGGAGTCTGCTTAACGCATGTGATATACAGCAAACGGGTTATAGCCTTTTAGGGACTTTTGGGCTCGGCTCTTAGCATCCATCCTAAAGATACTACGCAAAACCCCCTTAAAAAGGAGGTTTTAGGGTGTAGGCAAGAGGGCGGCGCCTGTTGAAGCGAGAGCCGTCCACTTCGAATCTTTCTAGCCGTCGGCCTGCATTATTAAACTCATTCATTCCCAAATAGTGCTCGTATACGATTAAGGTTTGAGTTACGGGGCCTCGGTAGCTGTATACTGCCTATAAAATAGCTCCGTTTTTGAGATACACAGTTGACTTGAGGTGCAGAAGGCTTAAAAAGGTTTGTTTACAAGGTTCGCTCGTGTTTTCTGTAGCCGTGCAGAGATGGCGATGCTGTATTCATTTTCCTGTTGCCAAGATAAGGCACCTACGGCCACATGTCAAGCCGAGACAGGTATTAGGGGTCTTGAAGAATACTCGATTGCGCCATATGTCGCAAGAAACCGATGTGTTTCGGCCCGTGAGACGCAACGTTGAACCAAACGCGGCACGGGGATGCAGCAGCGGTGACTTTCTGCAGTAGGTCGATTTAGTGGCGCACTTGAGGTTTCTACAGTGTATTTAGCGTTTTTATATCTACATGGCGCCGTAAAAAGTGACTATGTGTGACGGCCAACTCACCAATAAAGTTTACAGAAAGCCAACTGATACTCAACAGTACGTTCATATCAATAGCAACCATGTCAACCACTCTAAAACCAGCATACCCTATAGTCAGGCCCTTCGTTTGAAAAGAATATGCTCCCGACAAACTGATTTTGACTCCAATTGTGCGCAGCTTCGGAGCGCTTTATGAAAACAGAAATACCCTTCCAAGATTATTGATGACGCCATCAAAAGGACAAGTAACCAGGACCGCAAAAAACGTTTAAGCACCAAAAATAAACAGCCGGTTTTCTCCTACACTAACCTTGTTCTGACTTTTTCCCGCGCGTGCAGAGCACGTAAATGCCGTTTTAAAAAAGCACCACAACATCCTTCTACAAAGCGAATGAATGAAATCAATTTTCCCAGAACCACCGCATGTGACGTACAGAAGAGCCCAAAAGCTGCGTGACCTATACTCACGTCGTCAAAAAGTGCACGCAATAAACCTACTGGCTGCCGTCCTTGCAACAAATCTCGTTGCAAACTCTGCCACCATATGACCACTTCACTCACTGCAAGAAGCACCGCACGCGTAATATAGTTTATCTTCTGGAAGGCTCAATCTGCAAAATGCAATATGTAGGCGAAACCGAAACACCCTTCCGATATCGCTTTAACAACCACGAGGCTCATAGCTCTTCACTTCCTCACCTTCCAATATCAAAGCATGCTAACGTAATGGGCGACTCATTTGACATCACAGCCACGATTCTGGAGGCTGGTTTCCGAACGCATCATGATAGGGAAGTACGCGAATCGTTTTTTCAGCTTTAAGTTTAATACAATCGCAGATGGTTTGAATGAAAGTGCCGGGAAACTTAGTGTATTGCATGAATGACTGCTGTATTTCTTATTGATTGTGCCACCTGTAATCCTTATGCACGTGTCGCTATTGTGAATTGATCGCTTATAAAAAGGTTATGATATGGGGCTCCAATAGATATACTTCATTTGTTCCCGTTGTGTTAGCTTTTATTATGTTTGCGCTGACGTGATCATTGGAACCGAAACGCATGCGCTTGTATGCTGTAGTGCCACTGTGACCTCTGTTATTCTGACGAAGGCCGGTCCCACGGCCGAAACGTTAAGAAACCACTCTGTTTTTTCGACGTGTGTCTTCTTCTTTTCATATCTATATATATACAAAAAATTCAAACAGATGCGCGTGCGAAGCAGTTTTATTTACGTTTCGCTCGGGGTCTGAGCGAAACGTAAACAAAACTGCTTCGCACGCGCGCCTGTTTGAATTTTTTTGTGAATATTGCACCGGACCTAGAAACCCTTTGTTCCTTTTGTGTGTGTGTATATATATATATATATATATATATATATATATATATATATATATATATATATATATATATATATATATATATATATATATATATATATATATATATAGAGAGAGAGAGAGAGAGAGAGAGAAAATTTTAGCCCATGTAACACCTTCCCCGTACGTTGGTTATGATCATTAAGTATTGGCTCCATCTCGACCTCATGGCAGTCTTCCCACCATTGTGTAATTACGGGCAGGACTCGCCAAACGCCAAACTTTCTGCTAAACAGCGCAAGCACTTTCAGCACCGCGTCGAGACTAGAAAGTCACATGAGTTGCGTAGGCCGCAAAAATGTCGTGTTTTGATCCATTACGCCGTATTTTTCTTCTTTTCTTTCTTCTTCCTCGCTTTCTTTCGCAGTCTCTCCCATTGCGTTGTGTACTACTATCTTTAAGAGAAAAAAAAGAATCGCTAGACACGTGCCGCAAGCTTCCATATCAATACGGGTGCTAAAGCGGGAAGGCCCGGCGTTAGGTGCGAGCAGTGACAAACGTGTCCCCCAAAAGGAACATAACAAATACGTGAACGGTTCTACGCGCTTCTCTCTCCACACAACAGGACTTGCGAATGACTTCGCGTTCGCTTGCCGTTTGCTTTTTTCTGCTGTTCTTCTTTTTTATTTTTTTTGTCTGTGAGTCCACGAAGCGGCAAAAAGGAACTTGTTCACCGCCACCATCACCATTTGCGCGCAGCCCGAGAGCGAACGCTGAATCCTCCTTGAATGGCTTCCTGTTTACACTGAAGACCGCAGCTTTGTAGCCAGCGAGGCGCTGTTGGCCAACTTGAGGTCCTGTTTGCTTTTTCACCATTCAAGAAGTGAAAACAGGAACTGATCACTGTTGCGTGGTTTTGCACATGCGCCTTTCGCGCATATTTCCTCCAGGCAGCTACTCGCTTCACTTGCTGTGGCACCCCCTCCTTCCCCCACCAAAAAAAAAAAAAAAAAAAAGAAAAAAAAAGAAAAAAAAAACGAAAAAACGAGGTACTCTCTTCAGCCTTGCTTGCTCAACAAGTTCCGCTTCAACGCACAGATGCTCCTCTCGAACAGGCTTGCGAGGCTTGCCTTGCACCCCCCCCCCCCCCCACACACACACAAATGAATGTGAAGTATAGGTGTCGAAAGAGCAGCTATGGGGGGCTAGTTGGTTGTACATCTTTGTCATTCGCGCCTTTTTTTAACGCACAAGGACGGACTGTTTGTGGTGTATTCAGTCCGTTCTTGTACGTTAAAAAAAAATGGATAATAACTAAGATGAGGTAGGTGTGTCTTGGTGTGTCTTTGAATGTGTTTTCTGCTGGCGTAGGTTCTCGTTAGGCAGGCACCAGTCTGCCAAATTTTTTTTTCCACAAGTCAGCGGGATTTTATACACTACACCACATACACACATGATACAAAACGGGTGCGATGATTGACGGAGCACATATTCCTCCGTTGACTGGCCATTCTTCCTATCTAACGCGGCACATGCCTTTCATACCTTACCACGAGCAGACATTTACGTCATACTCTCTGCGATCTTTTTGAGCCTATGTGAAAGCCCATGGACATATGGGATCACTGCAACATTCTTTCGTTTTAGGCAGGCGTTGGTGCGCTGCCCCGGCCGAGAAGCAGACGGCTTTAATGAGCTGACAGTTGAACAACAATGATCTGTGCATTTACTCCCCATCTATCTGTCTTCACGATTGCGAATTCAGCCTGCTCGACAGAAGTGACAATTATATGTAATAGGATGATGCGTGCGCAGTCGGACTACGCGTATTTATTCCTATCTGCACAATGAACTCGACAGTTGTTAGTTCAGCGCCTGTCCTGTGTAGTCCTTCACCTCGTGTCCTCGTCTTTTTGCGCTGATGTACCATGAAGTTAAACCAACTAGCCTAGTTTCCCGCGCCATTACAGTTCCTCTAATGTGTAGTGTGCGTGGGCGTCGTGTGTTCCCTCTGAATTCAAGTGTTCGTGTGTGTGTTCTCTGGTGGTTCAAGTGGTCGTGTGTATGATGTTTGTGTCGAAGCGCTGATGTTTGTGAGTGTGTGTGTTTGTGTTATGTAAGGAAGAAGATGGAAAAGAAGACGCAAGGGTACAGCTCTTAGAGAGCGAGAAAGAAGAAGAACTGAAATAAACAGTAATGGCGACCGTATTGGATTCATGATTCCTCGGTGTCGTTACAATTTTGGCGCAGTCTACTGCAGGATCCTGTGCGCGCCTGAACAGATCCGATTTTCCGACGACCATGCGCGTCGACGTCGCTGCAAGATGTGTCAAGACGGTGAGCGTTGCATGCCGCGTCTATGGTTGAAAGTCGATCTGTTCGCGTGAGCTTTGACCGTTCGGCGACATCGCCAATTTTCGAAAGAAGATATGAATCACGAGGAACTTAAAGCGGCCATCGCGCATACTGGTCGGCTCCATGGTGAAGATAGACACGAAGCCGGACTGACAAAAGAGGAGATTGCTGAAACAGACAGCCCGTTAAGAGGCAAAGATACCTTCCAAGATATAATCAAGTTGCAGGAAGAAAATAGCAAGCGGCAACAACATCTGTTGGAGCTTATAATGCAGACAGGAGTTGGCCGATCTCTGAAACCACCATTGGAAGTAACTAAGCCAGAGATCTACGATGGATCATCATCAATGAGCGCTCAGGCCTGGCTTGAGTTCTACGAATACGCGTGCGATCAAAATTTTTGGAATCACGATCGCGACAAAATAATGCACATGCGATTCTACCTGGGAGGCGTTGCGAAGACTTGGCATGACATTCGAGTAACAGAGAAGGCAGGACATCCTTGGGCGGACTGGAGGCAGAGCTTTCTAGCGACATTCTGTGAAAGCAAGTTTCGAAGTTGGGACCGTGCAATAGCCATGAGGTACCGCTCTGGTCCTGTTACGAACTACTTCTTTGAGAAGTGGAGGCTATTGCATGCGGCGGACTCTGCACTCTCCGACTCGTCACTTGTGTCCCCTCATCACGTTGGGACTTCCTGAATGCATGCAGCGCCACGTTCAGCTTGGAACACCACGAACGCCTGAGGAGCTACTGCAGATTATGAAGCTGTTGTTCGTTCAACAGCGACAGTCTTCGGCGAGAGAAGTGACCACCGCTGAAATGTTTCCAGCACCTGGATGGCCAGACCCATTCAGCGAACCCGAGCCGTCTACGAAAAACATAAGGCAGACGAAGAAAAGGAAATTTACCAAAGGATGTTCTGACGACCCTTCGTCCCAAACATATGAAAAGATTTTTCTGACGGACCGCGCCAAGCTAATATACGTGCCTGCGCAAGTAAATGGGAAGGATGTGAAAGCTCTCGTTGACAGTGGAGCGTCAATCGCTGTCATTAACAAAGACGTGATTCCTCAGCTAACTATAAGAAAAGATTGTCCCGTCGTCGTGTACGGCTATGATGGCAGGAAACAACTGTATGATGAATGGACAGAGATCTTCATTACGTGTCAGGGCAAGAGTACGACTGTAAAAGCACTGGTTCTTCATGGAGTGAAGTATCAACTTCTTTTGTCCCGCCCGGTAATGCAAGAATTGCGTTTGAATCTTTATTGGGATGGACAAGTTACCACACATGATGACCGCCTGCTGACTACCTTTACAGCCGTTGCCGAAAACCCCCGCAAGCCTACTGCCGCAGAAGACGTCACTCGCATGTATCCTGAGTTACTTTGTGTAGGCGGATACCCGAAGGCGACCACTAAGTTTGAAGTACCATTTGAGCTCCGAGATACGACCATAGTGAAGCGGAAGGCTTACAACATGTCCAGAGAAAAGAAGTTGTGGCTGAAGGCAGAGCTACAGAAAATGCTTGATGCCGGTGTCATACGCCCTTCTACGTCTCCTTTTGCTTCACCGATAACTATTGCACCAAAAGAGGACGGAACATTTCGTCTCTGCACCGATTACAGGCAGATAAACAAGCAGACTGACCTTTTTCCCCTTTCCAATGCCACATATTGACGACATAATCAATGAAACCGGAGGCAGCAAAGTGTTTTCTCGTCTCGACCTTTGCAAAGGCTTCTGGCAAGTACCTCTGCAAGAAGAAACGAAGAAGTTCTCGGCATTCATTGCGCCATTTGACGTGTATGAGTACAACCGGCTGCCGTTTGGCTGGAAAAATTCTCCAGCTTGGTTTCAGAAGATGATGAACAGTGTTTTGAAGCCACACTTGGGAGTCTTCTGCAACGTTTATATTGACGACATTATAGTGTACTCAAGATCAAAAAAGGGAGCACTCTGGACATCTCGGGAAAGTATTACAAGCACTTAGGGACGCCGATCTCAAGATCAATGAGAAGAAAAGCGAGTTCTTTAAGTCGAAAGTGGTTTTCCTTGCAAGAGTGTTCGACGGAACCACCAAGAGCACGAAACAGGAGTCCGTCCAAAGGATCGCAAAGCTCACGAAGCCACATGACATTCACTCACTTCGAGTTTTTCTGGGACTCGCAGGCCACTTCATGAGCTTTATTAAAGATTACTCCAAGATGACGAAGTGCTTGACGGAGCTCACGAAGAAACAAGTGCCTTTTGTTTGGACCGAAGATTGCGAAAGGGTTTATCAAGAACTTGTACGTCGTATATCATCGGACCCTATTCTTATTCTACCGGACTATAGTTTACCTTTTGAGATGAATACGGACGCTTCCAATTATGGTACAGGGGCGGTTCTGTACCAAAGAGACCTCAGTTCACCTCCAACTCAGCAGCTTAGGGTTATAGGATACTACTCCTACACCTTCAACCCTACCCAACAGAATTATTCCACAACTGAGAAGGAGGCTCTTGCTGTTTTAATGGCTGTGCGCTACTTCCGATCATACATCGACGGAAGAAAGTTTTCATTATGTACGGATCACCAAGCATTAACGCACCTGTTGAATATGGCGGAGCCAAGGGGAAAATTGGCCCGGTGGGTCAATGAGCTTCAACAGTACGATTTTGACGTCTTCCACCGTGAAGGTAGCCATCTTACTGACGCCGACGCCCTGTCTCGGTTGGCGGTCGAGATCCCGCATGGAACAGTTAACTTGACGAGATTATGGGAAGGGTATGAAAGTCTGCACTTCAAGGATGGCAAGTTCGTCGTACCAGACACACTGATTCCAAAAGTGCTTCACTTGTATCACGACAGCCCCGAATCAGGTGGTCATGATGGCTTCTGGCGAACGTACAACAAGCTTCTCAAACGGTTCACATGGACAAACAGGAAGACGTCGAAGCCTATGTCAAGTCGTGCCACTTGTGTCAAGTGAATAAAGCGAAATACCGGCCTCGACCCGACGAGCTCGTCTTGCCAAACCACTCGGACAAGCCCTTTGTAGTCGTCCACGTGGACTTTGCGGAACTGAAAAAGAAGAGTTCCGGGGTTCCCAAGACACAGTCTTTCTTGATTGCCATAGATCAGTGCACCAGAATGGTAGCGGCACGTCCCGGACCAGAAGACACGAACAGCGTTATCGCCTTGCTTGACCGAGCGATATTCTCACAGCTGAAAGTCGTGATATCTGACAATGGACCCGCATTTTTAAGCAAGAAACTTCAGCAGTGGGCAGATAGCCGGGGCATTACACTACGCCGTTGCGCTCCATTTCACTCGCAGGCCAATGGAATGGCGGAAAGGGTTATACGTGACATCAAGCAATTCATGTCCATGTACCCAACGTTTAAAGGCGGATGGAAGTGCTGCCTAGAGGCGGCTGTGGCTCACCACAACAGAACACACACTACGAGTCTTGGCTGTAGCCCGCATTTTGCTGCCTATGGCGAAGTGCCAATACTGCCAGCCGACAAAGAACTTAAAATTGATGATCAACTGCAATTGTTCGAACACCGAAAAACCAACCAAGAACAAAGGAGATACCGAAAGGCGATGAAGCTCCAATTCGACAAGCGACACCAAGGACACAAGCCGGATATTGGACTGAATGATCTTGTGCTCGTGCGGAAGGGTCTGCCCGGTAGCGACACAAGAATTCTTGGACCGTTTAAAGTCGTAAAAATATCGGTACAGCAAGGTGTGCTAAAGACCATTGGCTACCTCAATGACGGACAGCTGGAATTCGCCGCTACAAGCAACGTTCTTCGGTATCACCCCAGGAGGGGTGACGACAAACAACGGGGGAGTGTAAGGAAGAAGATGGAAAAGAAGACGCAAGGGTACAGCTCTTAGAGAGCGAGAAAGAAGAAGAACTGAAATAAACAGTAATGGCGACCGTATTGGATTCATGATTCCTCGGTGTCGTTACATGTTATAGTGTTGGTGTATGATCGTTGTGTGTTCAAGCGTTCGTCTCCGTGCTCAAGTGTTCCTGCGAGTGCGTTCTGTGCTGAAGCGCTTGTGTGTGTGTTCTTTGTGTGCTAAAGGGTTCGTTCGTGAGACCCTTGTCTGTTGAAGGTGTGTCTTGTCTTGAAGGTGTGTTGCCTGTGTGCTAAAGTGTCTGTGCGTATGTTCTCTCTGTGTACAACGGTTCGTGTGTACAGGTTCTTAGTGCGTTCAAGTGTTAGTATGTGTGTGCTCTTTGCATGTTCGTGTGTTAGTGTACTTGCGTTCTTCGTGAGTTCTAGCGTTCGGGTTCATGCGTTCTTCTTCTGTTCAAGCGTTTGTGTGCGTCTGTTCTGGCTTGTACAAGTGTTCGTGTGTATGTGCAATCTGGCGTGCCTTTGTGCATAGGTATACAGGGTGTTTCAAGAAATGTGTCCACTATTTTTAAAAAACCAGGAAAATGCGGTATTTCCTCGCTGTCTTCACAATTGTTTTTTCTGTAGTGGCAGGCATCTTAAGATGGTTGAAGACATGATTTAGGACAGCAATTAAGAAAGTTAACTTAATTAAATTTGTAATTAGAGCAGTTAAGTTGTTAAGTCCAATGGGAGAATTGAAGTCCTTCATGCGAAGAACCCATTTCAGCTTTGAGATTTCGAAAAAGCGGCCTTTAGGAATAATTACGAAGTAATGAGGTTCTCCCAAATTCAGCGGCGAAACCGAAACCGACACGCGGAAGAGCGCAACTGCCACATTTGTCTGAGACGTCCACAATGAGTGAACGTCATTATATCCACCATCAACCGACTTCTTGGTGTGAGTGTGTGGGCTGCGCTTGCAGTAGTAGCACGCATGACGCACATACGCTAACGAACGGGGGAGAACTGCACCTCTGTAACCGTTGTCTTGAACAGTGACGTCATTCTTGTCGTCTGCTTGTTGAGCTCATCGGTGCTTGGGTTTCGGTTTCGCCATTGAATATGCCTGAAATTCATTACGCCACAATAACTAATAGAGGTCGCTTTTTCGAAATCTCAAAGCTTAAATGGGTTTTTCGCATGAAAGACTTCAATACTCCCATTGGACTTAGCCACCTAACTTCACTAAGTAAAAAGTTAATTAATTTGACTTTCTTAATTACTGTTCCAAATCATGTCTTCAACCATCTTAAGATGCCTGCCGCTACAGAAAAAGCAAGTGTGAAGACAGCGAGCAAATAACGCATTTTGCTGATTTTTTTTAAAAAATAGTGGACACATTTCTTGAAACACCCTGTATATACAAGCTTGCGTGTGTGTATGTCTACGCCAGCGCACTGTGTCGTCAGACGTCCCTCTATCTGCGTCTGCTTGCTGCACAACATCAAAAGTCTACGCAGGTGTTAACACATAATGCCGACCATATCAAGGAAACACTAAATATTATTGAAGACACTACAAAGCGACCTCTGGGTCAGCAGCTGAGCAGCATGAACACTGTTCTACCACGGTTGCTAGAAATCCCCAAGAATATTGCTTTGATAACTCGTAAAAGAGGTCCTAAGTGGTGAAAATGAAATCCAATTTCTACGTAAACTAAAGCCCCAGAGCCCCTTACGAAGCCGTCTAATACCCTTGTCACACGAGAGGGTTAATGTCATTCTTATCTAATGACATTCGACACATCGAATGACATTAGGGGCCGTGCGCTGCTGCAGGATATAATGTCATTTTCAGATTATGGCCATCGCGATGCAGCGAAGACGGGAATGAAAAAAAAAGTCACAGCGTGTGTAAAAAATATGTATTATGTATATTGAGTGTTGTAAAAATTATTTTCACCGAAACAGCATCGATTCCGAAATGTTAGTATGCGGTTTTCTAAATGTCGAAGAAAAGCACGTAAACAAAAAGGCAAAACGGGAAACAATGTTTTGGTCAACCTGAAATATGGCCTACATGGTGGAGTGCGAGGAAGCCGCTGCACTATCTTTCGCCGACTGGGTCAGAAGCGTTGTCGCAGTGTACTTCTGCTTTCGTGCAAGGCACATTGGTACTACGAGGCAAGGCGGTATACAGGCACTGACAGTTCCGACAGCTAAGGTAAACACTCAGCACATGGTCAACATGGTTGGCCCCGTTCTTGATAATGTCCCTGGGAACGATGGTATGAAAAAAAAAAACGGCAGATCCCACGCACTGTGGGAATCGGTGTAATGCGAAGCAGCCAGCAAGAAGCAAATCATGCTGTACATAATACGCATGCCATTATTTACATGTTAGGACCTGTCATTTGTGTTCATCATACAGTCAGGTCACGCAATACAAATTTTGGTGTATATCAAGCTAGCGAACTGGACGCAAGCGCACCATGAGCGTGGCATGTAAATGACATTGTAGATGAGATGCATGCCAAGATTTTCACGTTACCACCTGCCACTTATGTTCGCCTAATTTTTTACCTCGAATCTCAGCGAGACGCGAGACCAATCTGCCTCCGTTTCACGTGCGTTCGTATTCTCGCGCTCTGCGCATCGTGCAGACGCCATCCGCGTTCCAGAGACACTTTACCAATTCCAAAGTGTGTTCCTCGAACGCCTGCGCCCACTGAGACGGGATCGGTCAGAGTGGAACGTGATGCGCGCGTCTCCCTCCTTGCATGATTAGAGACGCCGGGCACAGCGACGCTACGCAAGCAAATCGCGAGCGCTGTAGAGTCCAACGCGACCGGCGTCCGTTTGCGCGACCCGGCGCCCGCCTGGCACCGTGTCAAGGCACGGCTGAACGGACGGACGGACGGACGGACGTGAGCATGAGACATTAAAGGCTTTCGCCTAAAAAATTTGGTGTATATCAAGCTAGCGAGACGGCCACGAGAGTGTCATGGGCGTGGCATGTAAGTCATGCTGCACATGGCATGTCATGATTTTTACATTACGGCTTGTCATTTATGTTCGTCATACACTCACGTCACGCAACACCAAATTTGGTGTATATCAAGCTAGCGAAACGGCCACGGGAGTACCATGAGCGTGGCATGCAAGTCATGTTGCACATGACATGTCATGTTTTCCATATTACCACTTGTCATTTATGCTCGTCATACAGTCACGTCACTCAATACGAAATTTTATGTATATAAAGCTTGCGAAACGGCCGTCAGCGCGCCATGAGCGTGGCATGTAAATCATGTTGTACACGACATGCAGGTCTTGATTTTCATATTACCACCTGTCATTTATGTTGTTCATGCAGAAATGTCTCATCGTAGCAATTTTTTAGATATATCAAGCTAAGAAAACGGCCTGAGGAGCCGATGGCCATGGCGTGTAAATCTTACTTTTCATGAGAAGTTAGTCATGATTTTCATGATATGACCAGTCATTCATGTTTGTCATACAGTCATGTTATGCCATACCAATTTTGGTGTAAATCCCATTAACGATACGGCCAGGAGAGCACAAAGTCGTAGGCGGCTAGATAGATAGATAGATAGATAGATAGATAGATAGATAGATAGATAGATAGATAGATAGATAGATAGATAGATAGATAGATAGATAGATAGATACGCTCAAAGTCGCCGAAGTTCGCTAAGAAATGCTTCGCATTTAAAATCACGCAATAATTGAAAATAATAACAAATTAGTAGTTTTTATGATTTATTCATGCCTTAATATATCGTTTATTCGTGGGCCTCCTCCAGCGAGAGTACTCTTTTGCTACGAAAACCTGGCGAAAAACGCATTCGAATGAGTTCCGCTGACTCATTCATTCCCTTAACTCATTTTCTTTTAATGACATTAGACTTCTCCGTGTGGCAGCCAACTAACCTCAGTAAACGTAAATGACATTAGGTGCAAATGACATTAGACCTTCTCGTGTGAAAGGGGTATAACCCCCGTATAGACACACGTTAGGAGCCACCACAGTCGCGCGCTGCCTCCCGTGCCAAAGCGGCCATGGCAGCAGATTTGGCGGGTACGGGAGCGGACGACGCAAACGGTGGCAAGCCACTGCGCCATGCTTTGATGCTTAGCTTGAGGCGTTATCATTCCCGTTTGCTTTCAAACGACGGTAAATTGTTAGCAGCCGTGAGAGAACCGTAGTGTTAACGCGTGTGCTTGCTTTCGCCAGACTTCGTGCACCCTCAGGCGAACGCGGCCACATCAAACTCTTGGCCAAAAAGGCAACGGAGGCGACGAGCCCGTTGAGCGAAACTGCACGCGTGTAGGGCGGGCCGTTTTGCTCACTAAACGATCAAAGCTGAGGCACCGTCAGGCTAACGCAGTTTGAAACAGATGACAGCAGCGATTGCACTGTCATGGCCGCACATGGGTGCTGTCCTGGAGCGACGCCTTATGCTATGCTATTCTAAGCTGGAAAAGCATTGACATCGGAAGAGGCGTCGTTCCGCATTGGCACCCTTTTGCGAACGGCTGACAACATCCTGCCAAATCTGCGCTTGTTGCCGCTAGAGGCGGCTTCATGAGTTACGTCTGCACGGAGCCTCTTTTAGAACGTCCCTTCACTCGGCGCTCTACCTTGACTCGAGAATGTCGATAGCAGATCGCCATCTCGGCAGAAATGTTGATTGCGTACGAGCGACAGCCGGAATCATTTCGTGAGAACCGCTGTGACCCCGTATTCTAGAACGTCCCTTCACTCAACGCTCTACCTTGACTTGAGAAATTCGATTGTATCGCCGTCTCTTGGCAGAACAAGTCACTGCATATCAGCGATAATCAGTGGCGATTCTTGAGAAGCACGGCGTCATTTTCAGTCGAGCCGCGGCGCTGCGTTGAACTCGTTCAAGTGAAGGACGAAAGTCGAGTCGGGGTTTAAGAATACGGCGATGAGTCATTTTAAGTCGAGCGGTTGTGCTGTGCTCAGCTTAGTCAAGTGAAGGGTGGAATTCGAGTCAAGGCGCTTGTTTCAGAATAAGGGGGTCAGACGACGACAGGGCGATAACCATCTTCTCTTCAGTAGATATATTGCCACGCGCATTTCTTGCATTATTTTAATCTGTTCGGGTTTCATCCGTAAAAACTGTAAGAAATGCTCGGCGCAGGCCGCATTGCTATGTTCGGGAAGTTTCGTGGTTTTTCGGGATCACTCTGTTAGGATTATGCCCGCAGCACGCGAACAGACAAGTTCCTTATAGAGCTTGCGCGAGCAGCAGCGATAACACTGGAAGGTTCCATAACTGATGTAGAAAAGTTGACGCGTTCCAGCGATCACCAGAATACCGACGGCCGAAGATCGGCGCTATCAGTGAACAACGTGCAGTGCTTGTACTTTAACTTGTCGTTTTACGGGCACAAGTTCGCCTGAATAGAGCGTTTCGTCCGCAACGCACCAACTTCTGCCTTCTAAAACGTCACGACTACTTGACAGTAATAAACCTCCCCGAAGGCGTTCTCCCCTAACGTGGTTTCGCGCTGCCTCCAAGATTGGAGGCATTTCGAGCTTTCTGCCCTTCACCTGGTGTTCCTCTCACTCCACGATCGGCCTAACTTTTGACCAAGCGACGATGCCAGTTTATGCCGTCATCATGTGATGCAACGTTCTGTGATGTCATAGTTACGTCACGATTACGTCACCAAGTGTTGGCTTTATGCATCATTTGGGTTGACGCCGACGGCAACGGATGCTTACACCGATGGTTCATTTGCGAGTTTGATGAGGCACCTTAGGCTTTCGCCGAAATAATTACAATCACTGGGGGTTTTATGCGCCATATCAAGGATATGATTGTGACGCGCTCTGCATGGATTGGCTCCGGATAATTTCGACCACTCGAGGTTTGTTAACATGCAGTAACAACGCACTGCACACGGGCCTTTAGCATTTCGCTTCTATCGAAAATAGACTGCCACGACCAAGATTCAAAACGAAACTTTCGCGTCAGCAGCCGATCAACGCAACCACTCCTTTCCCGTGGTGGCTAGACACCAACAAGGAATATTGAAGTGTAGGGTTTGACGAAAATTCGTCTGGCGAGGAAAAATCATGCTTCAAGAAAATGTACACTCGCCAACTAAAACAGGAACACAAACAACGTAATCGACGTTTCGGCACCCAATACGGGTGCCTTGTTAACAATTAACGAATGCATGGTGGTCGTTATTATATATGTGTCGAAAGACGCAATGCGCTTGCGTGTACCTCAGGGAGTGTACCCCGTGTCCGATTTATCGTGTTAGTATCGTTCGTATCGTGTTCGTATCGGGGCAAGGATATTGCTTTGAGAGCACGCGAAAGTGTGGAGGACCTCAGGACAAGCCTGTTACCAGGCTGTTTTGGGTGAACAGAGAGGGTTCGTGGGATACGGCAACAGCCCATTTTAAATACAAAGCATTTCTTAGCAAACTGCAAAAACTTTGAGTGTTTCTATCTATCTATCTATTTATCTATCCATCTAGCCGCCTACGTCTGGGTGCTCTTGTGATCGCCTCCTTAACTTAGGGTTGACCTAAATTAGTTTGGGAGGGTAAGAGGGTTTGACGAATATGTCTGGCTGGTCATGACATGAATAACGTGAAGACCCCGTCGCGTACGTCGTCGAACCCTTTCCTCCAGACTCGCGTGGTACATACCCGTATACCCCGGGCCGCGGTATGCGAGTATGCGCCGCTTCTGATTGGACAGTTTATATCTACCCAGGAAAGGCGAGAACAGACATTGGTAATTTAAAGGCAAGAGCGTTAAGAAAAACTGTCATCGGCAGCGTTGACCCGACGAATGCAAAGATTAATTGCCAGGGTCCCAGTAGGAATCGAAAGCAAGCATTGTGAGTGGCAATCAAGTATTCTACTACAGAGCCGCGCCAGGTCTCGAAACTTCTTTGGGAAAACACTTTATGCAGGCGTAATGTTGGTGAAACGTGAACTATGGGTTGCAGTGCGGGCTATCTAATTTTAGAAACATTACATATGTGCTGCTATGATACAGACGTCACGTCGGGTTAACGTCAAGTTGTAGTTCAGCGCCATCCACTGCAGTTGGTCTGCGTAACACTAACCAGGGCTTACCATCCTCGGAAGCACAAGCGCTACATATCGGCTTACCGCTTCTGGTGTTGGTAATTCCCATGTTCTTCTGTCCCTTGTCCCTTTTGTAAGCGCTGCACAGTCCTAACTATGAATTCCCACATGTTGCTGTTGTTTCATTGTTACGCAAATGTAAACAACTGGTTATATAGAACATATGGGACTGTTCAACATTAGTCTGCGCGTACAAGATTTGTACGTATCTATAGCGTCATTTTGTAACGTTTCGCTCAACAAAAAGTTACACCACCATCACCTTCCCTCCGTATGCTTCCCGCAACATCGATTCCCATGGTACATGGGATCTGCAGAATTTTTTTCAGTGGAACAGCGTAACAACAGTGGCTTTATGTCCTCGAGCGAACGAGAGCTTGTGAGCAGCAATAACGACGATCATGAAATCTACTAAGCGGAAGAAGATGAAGTTCCAACTGGAACAGCTCTAAGGGGTCAAAATTAAATCAAATTCCTACGTAGAGTACGGCGGCTGTTATAGCTTTTGCGTAGTCTTTAATAGTTCTGACTCCGTCAGTGAATCAGTCATTGACTTGTTGTACGGAGCAAGGCCGACATCGCCTGCCCTGAGAAGTAAACCGTGCCTTGACCATGGTTTGTTAAACCTAGCAGATCCCTTGAGGTCACTCGACGCTGTGGAGCTGTGGCCGAATAATTTACGATGGCTCTCGTCTGAAGAGGACACTCGGCCACGCTGTCGATGATCGTCTCCACCACTCGAGTGGCCATCGAAAATAGCTCGTCCCGGCACTCTCGTTTCCGGTTCCTCCCTGAGCTCCATTAAGAGAACGAGGTTACCGGAACCGTTTATCGCCTCCTGTGCGAGAAGGCGCCTGAACTTAGGGTGGTCCAAGGACTAGAAGTGTTTGTTACGATTGGATGAGAAGAATTTATTGAGGTCCAAGCAAAAAGAGTATAGACTGTAATATTATTATTATGAACAGTAATATTAGTAGTAGTGGCAGTAGTAGCATGAGTAATGTTGCTGAAATAAGTACATAATTGTATTAGCTTTAGTAATACTATCGTAGAAATAGCACTCAGGGCCAGCCGCATTCAGCTGCTGGATTCAGCCGATTCCTGTGTTTTTACATGTGAAGCGTCTTATGGCGAAGCCTTAATCCGGTGGGGGGTGGTGGTGGTGGTGGTAGTGGTGTGCCGCGTGGCCACCCCTTACTGCGCATGCGCAAACCCTTTCAAAAAAATTAAAAAATAAAAAACCTCCTCTCCCCCTCTCTCTCCTCTAGGCATCCCTCCCCGCGGCAACCACACCCTAACTGCGCATGCGCCTCCCCTCCTCTCTCCTCTAGGCATCCCTGCCCCGCGGCGTCCACACTCCCACTGCGAATGCGCGTCCCCCCCTCTCTCTCCTCTCCTACGCTCCCCCCCCTCTCTCCTTTACGCATCCTGCCCGCGGCGTCCACACTCCCACTGCGCATGCGCGTCCCCCCCCTCTCTCTCCTCTCCTACCCTCCCCCCCCTCTCTCGCCTCGCGACGCCGACGCAGGCAGCGTCTGCTAGCGAGTTTCTTGGTTGAAAAAACCGACTGCTCGCGCTGCACAAGCCGTTCACTGGCCACCCCGTATATATGGCACTGAATCTTGACCTGCAAGGTGGTGCCGGTGGGAGATTTCTCCTTGTGCGTTGTTGAACAATAAAAATTCGCAACGTGCGCGTTAACTAAAAGCGGACTGCGGGTCTCGTGTCCAGTCGGAGTCTTCTGTCTCTCATCGCCCATTAGCAGCGATTGGCATGTTCCAGTACGAAACAGCGCTCCATCACTGCGTGCTTTGCGCCTCCCCAGTTTTCTCTCCTGCGCAACGCTGCGATCAGCGCCAGCGTCAACGCCGCCGCCAGTGTAAGCGTTAGCGACCGCTGCTTCGCATCTACTCATGGTTCCCTTTAGCGGGAGATGGTGTAATTTTTCTGATATATGGGTCAGTGTCAAGAATGCCATCTCACAGGCATATCTTGTTGAAAATCGCTGCAGCATATCCACTGCCTTATCTTTGGCCCCTATCTTCAAACAGGAGAAATGCGGAGGAGGGTAATATCCGGGCTCCGAGATTGAAGTGCAATTACCTAACCGCGCGACACGTTTTCGGGGTCCGGCTGGCTACAAGCTAATGGCGGTATTTGCTACACAGCCCTCGCGTTTCTGTTATGTAGTGAGATGTGCTTATTGACACTCGGGCGTGAGTAATGGAGGATCCTTTGATCGATATCGCACCTCAGATTTGCCATATAAGTGACCTTGCGAGTGCGGGACCAGGGAAAATTTATCAGTGGCTCGTGGAACCCCTAGGTTACGCGGAAGCCACTTTAGAGAAACCATGAGTTAAATTATGCTATGCACGGCTATGTTATACAGCGCCCTCTCCGCTGCTCCCTGCCTTCCTCACCTTCACATCGCTCCTCCTCACGTTCACTTCTCTTTCCCACCCCCTGCTATACTGTACTATGCATTACTATGCTATGGTAGGAGCTTCTTGGCACATAGCCGCCTGTTCACCTCCTCCTTTTCATCCTCTTTTCTCTCCTTCCCCATTACATCAGCACTCCTGACCCTCACCTCTCTTTCCCATTCTATTTATCAAATATAAAATAAAAGATCTCCAATAACTGCTTTGAAAAATGTTCATTACGAT
>JALIZH010013844.1:0-22782 GCA_030522465.1 Rhipicephalus appendiculatus | reverse complement strand
TCATCGCCGGAACTAGTCCCGACAGCGACGAAGGACGCCGATGAGCTGCCGCAGTGTGCTCGTTTCACCTTCGCAGTGCTGCGTTGAGACCATTTAAGAATCTGCCCGGAAGAAACAAATGAGCTTCAGCCTATACCAGGATGGCAATAGCCGCACCTCCGAACGAGGAGTCTTGATTTGCCACCGTGTTTCCGGAATTGTTCGCAGCGACTCGTAATGAGCCTCGAGGAAAGGTTATTAACTCGGGAACCGATGCGCACTGTTGCGGAGGCTGGGATGAGTCGTAATCCCGTGGTGGGGACCAATGCGTGGAAAAAAGGAATGTGTGATGAAGAAAGAAAAAAATCGAGGGGAACTGTAATTAGTGTCGGACAGAAAAGTACTGAGGTTCGGTACAGTGGCGTGAACATCGAATATGGCGCAATTAGCCAAAGAAAAGTACCGAAAAGGACAGAGTGCTCGCAATATTTTCAATAGGAGGTTGTCCCTGATAGCCCGTGAATTGACAGCAACCAAAGGTGACGCTCACGTCCGAGATACAAAAATATATCGCATAATTCGGGGGCATAATTGGGGTTGTTTTGTATGCAATTTCTTTTTATGAGACTATGTGACTCCATTTAGAGATGGCCGGGTTCCGTGTTGCTAACGCTAAAAGGATCATAGCAGGAAACCTGGTGCACTGCTCGTGCACTCTTAATCCTCGCCACTAAATGTTGATTAACTTTAATGTACAATGAGCCAACCAGCTTGGTTCAATTTAGCGTGCGTCGATGTACCATAAGTTCACTTTGATTGCACTTTAATTTAGACTCCTCTTAATTTGGCATCATAGCATTTGTATTTAACGCCACAACAACGCAGAATTTTGGAAACTGTGAGTTATATAACATGTAACTTTAGTATTTATGAGCCTGCACAGCATCCGTCAAAAGCATATTTGCACAAACTAGAAAATTTCACATCCTTAAGTGTTCAAAAAAGGTGCGACACCCTACTGCACAGCTTTCGAGCAGATAAATTGGAATGGGGCGGCCTACGAGCCCGACATAAGGGCTGTAATAATCGAAAGAGTGTAAACGGGGGTGAAAGAAGGGTGCTACAACTAATGGGTGGGAATTGCTGATAACGGTGCACAGTCGTGGGCAAAATTTTGTTAACCAGGTGATTGTGGCTCACTCGCTTTTGCATAAAGAACGATGGTAAAAAATTAAAGAAAGCATCCGATACGCTGCCGATGTAAAGGTCGAAAAAACATCCACAAAATGCATTAAGCAACCTCATCACCTCGCCCTATAACAGCTTATGAAGGCATTCATCAATAAAGTAAAACCTCCGATCAAGTTTATTCAGAGACTGATATGAGAAATAATTACTACATTGTATTTACAGACTGCAACGTTAGCGCATAGTTGGAGCTATTTCTGACACCATGCACATTGTGATTCTGTTATTTCGTGTGCGTCCCATTCCAAGTCTTGGAAGTGTTAATGCGGTATAGGGTTTCTTTGATGTTGGTGTCTAGTTACCGAGGTGCGCCTTAATCATGTGTAGAGAGAGAGAGAAAAAAGCGAAGTAAAGGCAGGGAGGTTAACCAGGTTGCACCTGGTTTGCTACCCTACACGGGGGAAGGGGGAAAGGGGGAGGAAAAGAATAGAGAAAAGAAGGGAAGTGTGGGGAAGTAATACGCTTGCACGCATGGCAGCGTGTACCCCGCATTCCCAGTAAGTCATAAAACTGCGAAACGTCACAAAATACGGGTCAACTTCGACTGTCTTAGATGAAGTACACTGCAATCCATGATGTTAATGAAGGCTTGCAAGGACTGGCTCCAAGGTATCCAGAACTTGCAGTGAGCTTCGAGCTGATGGGGTTGTCAATCCGATTAGGAGTGTGCGCATCGTGCTGATCAATGACCTCAACACAGCGATGACACGTAGGTCTTCGTCTCGGAGATCCTTGGTAGAATGCTGTGTCGTCTCTCTGTGGACGCGCAGTGGTGGTAAGGACGGCCACACGACATCCGCCACCACCTTCATCCCCTCTTCGTCTTCTTGGCCCTCCGAATGGAAGGCGTTGGTTGGTGGTGGCGGTGGTGGTGGAGGCGGTGGTGGTAGCTGTCGGGAAAGAGAAGTCCAGTGGTCCGCTGAATTAGGACATCGTGGTGACGGTCAAGATTGGGCAGCAGTATTCCTAGACCTTCCTTGGTGACGGGAACGTCGTTTTCGCTTTCTGACAATATCAGCGGCTTCTTTGTGTGTTGAGCCATCCCTTACCATCTGTTTTATTACGCTCCATTCTTTCTTCACTGCTGGACAGTCTCTTGATGAAGCTTCATGCGATCCGTGGCAGTTGGGACATTTCAAGGTAGTTGCTCGGCAGAATTCTGCATTGTGGGGCTCGGCACATCGTGGGCAAACCAGCACGTTCTTGCAAACTCCGTTCTGCAACTCCGTTCACATGACCCATTTTCTGACACTTGTGGCAGTGGCTTTGGTGTAAATGGACGAACCACGTGTCGAAAGTGTCCTACTTTCACGTAGGATGGCAAATTGCCGCCTCTGAAGATAATCTTCACGCAGCGCGAGTTACCCAAACATGATACTTGGACGATGTTGGTGTGATCACTCGCTTCCTTGATCAGCATCGGAAGATCGGCAGAAGGAATGGCGATGTCAACATCGTATATTACACCATCTACCATGTCCTTTCTCAGTGGAATATGAGCTCTTACCTTGATACCATCCAGGTCTGTGATGCAAGTCAGAGATAGGAGAGATGGCTGGTGTATTATGTATTCCTATATTCCGTGACCTTTGCCAGTAGACACTCGGGTTTTTTGTTAAAGAGAGCGTCAAGTCCATTAGAGGATCACGCATGGATGCATTCGCAACATGTGCTTGGACAGATATGGATAGCTTGCCAGCCAACACATATCCTTCGAAGTCGCGGTGACCGGGCACCTAGCATATCAGAACATGCAGCTCGGACGTACATGTAGTGCATAGAGCTGTATAGAGTGTTCACACGGCAGGATTTCAGTGCATTGTAAGGGTTTTCAGACCTTCTACACTCTTTCAAAAGTATGTGTAAATCACTCCTTCGTATATTTTCTTGTATTGTTTAATGGCCGCCAACACCGCGTAATAATATTATTATGTGGGGTTTTACGTCCCAAAACCACGATATGATTATGAGTGACGCCGTAGTGGAGGGCTCCGGAAATTTTGACCATCTGGTGTTCTTTTACGTGCACTGACATCGCACAGTACACGGGCCTCTGCCATTTCGCCTCCATCGAAATGCGACCGCCGCGGCCGGGATCGAACCCGTGACCTTTGGGTCAGCAGCCGAGCACCAAAGCCACTGATCCACCGAGGCGGACGAACACCGAGTAGGCCTCTACGGTAAAGATGCTTGTGTTGGAGGGCATATTGCCAGCATACGAAAACGATAGGCCGACCATCGAATAAGAGGCACCAGCAGGACACTTTGATGCATTTGTATAAAATTCTTGGTTAGAATAGCTGTGCTGTAGTTCGGGGAATTACTTACGGATATCAGCAACAGGTACGCGGCAGGCGATGCACCGCGGGAGCCATCAAACGGAGTTCAAGAATGCCAGATCCATTTGTTCAGCTAGTCTACTCACACGAATCGAGTTTGCTTGTCTTACCGCAGGAGTGCTGTGAAAGAGCGTAGGACTGGACCTAATAATCGATAGCAGAGTGTGGGCATGTTCGTTGTCTGCGTTTCCTTCGATAAAACATGCAAAAGATACTGTCGCGTGGTCGTGACTTTGACGAAGGCAGCAGTCGGCGTGTTCAAGACGAAACTTTATTTGGGCGAACCTGTGCCCGGGAAACGAAAGTCAAACTTACATGTTGTGCACTGGTAGCGGCGAACACAGCGTCGGCCGTCGATAAAACTTATCTGCGGTAAGGTGCGTCGGAATTTATATATGCAGCATTAAACGTTCCAGCCTTATCACGTGTGCTTGCGTAAGCTCTCGAATAAATTTGACTATTCGTGTCCTGCGTGTAATCTTCACAAAGGGAGCTCAAAGAATCGTGGAGCTTTCCAAACATTCCAGCGTGGGCTGCGCTGAGCATTGATAACAGCTTTTGTGGGTGAAACACGAATGCATGAAAACCAGACAATAAACACGGTTGTCAATATGTAGGAACTCAGAAGTTGGGGCGACGAGTCGTATGACTTAACCTTGTGGCTTTCTACGCGGCTTGTGCGAACGCACCCATAGAAAGGCGAATACCTATATGGTGGAAAGGTTCCAGGATCTTCAAAGCACCCGATGTGGCAGATTGGCAAATTAGGGCCCGTAGTTAATGGCATCTGAATATGAGACTCTCGTACAGATTCATGAAAGCATTTCTGTCAGCGTCCCATGTTATACGTGTCAAGACGATCAATTTATTCATTCTTTTCATACACTAGTGCTTAGATTGGAAGCCAACCTTCGTGATAAGAAGGTTGGCTTCCAATCTAAGATTACAACTAGGAACTTGTGTTCCGTTTCGACAGCTAACCTCTGGCCTTGTAGGTCAATGTCGGGATCAGGGTACATGTCTTTGTTTGTAGAAAAAAAAACATGGTGCTTTTTTTTGTCGATTGCGGCTGAACCCGTTCTCGTGTGACCACCACGTTCAAGTAAATCTGAAACTGCTGCTGATATGAATTACAAGTATGCTGTCTGTATACCAGCGGTATAGGTACAATGAAAAACAAGGCGTTGGATGTACAGAAGCAAAGTATTCAGTTTTATATTACCAAATTGAGCAACTGGTGACACCCCTGTGCGATACTCCAGTTTCCTGGACAAAAAGGCGTGATAACACAAACTTCAATTGGGCACGCAATATGCGAGTAGACAAGTAACTTTCGATTATCGTCAACATCCTACCTCGTGCAGCAATGTGTGATAGCTCCTCGATATTTCAAACTGCCAGTTTTATCGTAAGCATTTTCCATGTCAAGGAAACCACTGGAAAAACTGCTATGGAGAATTGCTTTTGGAATTTTTGCCATCATGCGTATAAAATGATCAGTTGTGGATCATCCCTCCCGAAATGCGCACTGTTGTCGGTCATGTAATGTCCTTTGTTTTTAAGAAATGCAGAGCCGCTTGTTTATAATTTATTCTAATACTTCACAGAGAATAAAACTGGGGGCCTTAGGCCTATACCTCGAAACAGAAAGATGCTTGCCCTGTTTCGGGATATGATGAAAATGGCCTCTTTCCAAAAAATTAAGGGTCTCGCCGGAGAAACATGTCACATAGTAAAGGGCAAGCAGTGTTCTTCGTGTTTCGGGAGGAAGGTGTTTCAACGTTTCATTTATTACACTGTGGAAACTGGGGCGGACTTGTTACAGCAGTTTAGCGATGCATTCAACACACCTAAGTAGAAAGAGTATGCCTGGTGTTGTGGAGATATTTCTTTTAGTTTCTGTCCTCTTAAATGCGAAGCATTTCTCAGCGAACTTCGGCGAGTTTGAGCGTATCTATCTATCTATCTATCTATCTATCTATCTATCTATCTATCTATCTATCTATCTATCTATCTATCTATCTATCTATCTATCTATCTATCTATCTAGCCGCCTACTACTTTGTGCTCTCCTGGCCGTATAGTTAGTGGGATATACACCAAAATTGGTATTGCATAACATGACTATATGACGAAAATTAATGACTGGTCATATCATGAAAACCATGAGTAACTTGTCACGAAAATTATGATTTACACGCCATGGCCGTAGCGCTCCTGATGCCATTTTCTGAACTTGATTTATCGAAAAATTGGTACCATGAGATATTTTTGCATAACCAACAAGACTACAGATGCTAATATTAAAATCATGACCTGCATGCCATTACAACTTGATTTACATGCCATGCTCATGGTGCGCTGACTGCGGTTTCGCTAGCTTGATATACACCAAATTTGTTATTGCGTGACGTGACAGTGTGACGAACATAAATACCAAGTGGTCATATGGAAATCATGACATGTCATGTGCAACATGACTTGCATGCCACGCTCATGGCACGCTCGCGGTCGTTTCGCTAGCTTGATATACACCAAATTTGGTATTGCGTGACGTGACTGTATGACGAACATAAATGACTAGTGGCAATATCGAAATCATGACATGTCGTGTGCGACATGACTTGCATGCCACTCTCATGGCACGCTCGCGGGCGTTTCGCTAGCTTATACACCAAATTTGGTATTGCATGACGTTACTGTATAACGAACATAAGTGATAAGTGGTAATATTCAAATGATGACATGTCTTGTGCAACATGTCTTGCATTCCACGCCATGGCGCGCTCGCGGGCGTTTCCATGGCTTCATATACACCAAAGTTGGAATTGAGGAACGTGACTGTATAGCGAACATAAGTGGCAGGTGGTAACATAAAAATCTTGGCATGCATGTCATCTACAAAGCCATTTACATGCCACGCTCATGGTGCGCTTGCGTCCAGTTTGCTAGATTGATATACACCAGAATTGGTATTGCGTGACGTGACTGTAGGACGAAAATAAATGACAGGTCCTAACATGTAAATCATGACATGCATATTGTGTACAGCATGATTTGCTCCTTACTGGCTGCTTCGCACAACATCGATTCCCACGGTGCGTGGCATCTGCCGGTATTTTTTATTATTACATAATACTGTAGGAATGTTTCTGAGGGGTGTGATGAGCTGTGTACATGTTGAAGGTGCGCACCAAGGAAGTGCGCTTGGTCTTCCAAAGTGTCGCCCTGTTTGTTTCCCTCAGGAAGTGATCATGCTTCTCACCCCTTCAGCTATTTAACCTTGTTCCATGCTTTACGTTCGTCTGTATGCGAGTTGATGCCTGACAAATTTCAGCCAACTGTCCCTTTGGCCCTGCTGTTATGTCTCCTCCTTTGGAATTTGTATGTTTACATGTCGTTAGAGTTTCTGCTGTCGAGAAATGGTGAAGCAACCTTCAAGGTTTTTTTTTCGCACTCTCCTACTATTTTCGTTCCACCACAGTACTTGTGCTATCCGCTTGGAACGAACGTGGGCGGGACATTGTTAGCCTTGCGGCACCTTGGCTGCTGCCAGAGCTTGCAGAGGGCTCTGGGAACATCCACCTTATGGAGTTGTAGCATTAGCCTCGGCACTCGGTGCCTGGTCCGAAAATCTCACTAAAGCCGTTGTGGGGCCACCCACCGTTGTACCTCTTCAGTGAAAGAAGTTGTTATTGGCAGTGACAATACGGTGAAGGTAAACATTAGAAGAACATATGCTCTGTGATGGAGAACAACGACAAGGACTTCGTCGCGCGGGCAGCATGCGCGAAGGAGAGAAAGACGAAGTCAGATAAAGAACAGCCGGCCCGGAGCAAGGGCGTTGTATCTTGTCTCTTCCTCTACAATGGCGCAGTCGACAGGATCTGGCGAACTCCAGCTGCCAGCTTGAGGAACGCCGCCAACGTTTCCTCGAGCATGGAACCCGCCACCGCACCAAGCACCGCTCGGGGACGGAGTTTATGCCTCCTCGGTGCCCCATAACCATCTGGCACTGCGAACGCCGTCCGGGGATGGCGTCCAGGCCTTCCTCGGTGGCGCAAGGGCAGGTTCACCCCTACGCCGCCAAGACTGTGCAGGGCTTACTTGTCCCGGGAATGCCGTTCATGCGTCCCGCTGCGATAACGCCTCGTTCAGTACTCAATCGGCACCTGAGCCGCTTAAGGGTGCTGTTCAAGCTACCTCGGCCAAGGATACCACCGCAGTGAGCACACGGATCGAGGAGTACTCCTCGGACGTCACTACTGGCTCCGCGTGCGAATCGCCCGAAAGCGCCGCCCAGCTTTCCACCACCATCGTGCGACTCCACGTCACGATCAATGCCTTGAAGGTGTCGGGATCTGTTCTGTTCCCTGCCGCCTTGCCAGCACTATGCTCGCTCAGTGCCGCGTTGACCGCAGCCACCTCGCAAAACCCCGAACAGACCTAACCAGAGAACCGCAGAAAGCTCCGGTATACCCTCACAGAGCTTTCCAGCCAACTCGGCTGCTTGGCGTCGAGATGCTCCGGAGCTTCGGCAGCCGTATCACCATCACTGGCTGCCTTCGAACTGCCGCAGTTTCGCGGCTTCCAAGACGACGCCGACAATTGGGTGACCACCGTTGGTAGCGGTGGCCACCCAATTCACCCATAGCGGTTCATTGGTAGCGTTTCGCGGGTGCCTCATCTTTTCATGGAGTGATCAGAAGGTGGGGAAAAAAATTGAAGGACACTTTGTACATTCCAAAGTGTGTTCGGCGCAAGCGTGCGGCCATTCCACTGACTATGCCATGTCTTTTTTTTTGCACTCTCAGTGGGATAACACACAAACGCAATGCGGGCGTGTTTTCTTTTTTAATTTTTTACCGCGAATCGCAGCGAGACGCGAGACTGATCTTCCTCCATTCGCACGCGTTAGTATTTTCTCGCGCTTTGAGCATCGCGCAAACGCCATCCGCGTTCCAGCGCTGAAATAGACGGCCCCTTTGTAAATTCGAAAGTGTATTCCATGGACGCCTGTGTCCATTTAGACGGCGCCGGTCAAAATGTTTGCAAACGCTGGGCACTGCGACGCTGCGCAAGAAAATCGCGAGTGCTGTAGAGTCCGACGCTACCGACGTCCGACTGCGCACCCCGGCGGCCACCTGGCTCCGTGCCAGAACTCGGATGGACGGACGGACAGACAGACTGACAGACAGACGGATGAACGGACAGACGGATGGACAGACAGACAGACAGACATACGGACGGACAGAGGGACGGATGGACGGACGGACATACAGACAGACAGACAGACGGACGGACGGACGGACGGACGGATGGATGGACGGACGGATGAACAGACAGACAGGCGGACGGACAGACGGTCAGACGGACACCGGACGGACGTGAGCATGAGACATTAAAGGCTTTCGTCTTAAAGATTACACCATCTCCCGCTAACGGGAACGATGTGTAGATGCGAAGCAGCGGGAGCTAACGCTTACACTGGCGGCGGCGTTGACGCTGGCGCTCATCGCAGCGTTGCGCACGAGAGAAACCTGGGGGGCGCAAAGCACGCAGTGATGGACTGGTGGTTCCTACTGGAACATCCCAATCGCTGCTAATGGGCAGTGAGAGACAGAATTCTCGGACTGGACACAGAGACCCGCAGTCCGCTTTTAGTTAACGCGCACGTTGCGAATTTTTTATCGTTCCCCAACGTACAGGAGAAATCTCCCACCGGCACCACCTTGCAGGTCAAGATCCATTGCCATATATACGGGGTGGCCAGTGAACGGTTGTGCAGCGCGAGCAGTCGCGTTTTTTCAACCAAGAAACTCGCTAGCACACGCTGCCTGCGTCGGCGTCGCGAGGCGAGAGAGGGGGGAGCGTAGGAGAGGGGATGACGCGCATGCGCAGTGGGGGGTGTGGACGCCGCGGGCAGGGATGCCTAGAGGAGAGAGGGGGGGAGCGTAGGAGAGGAGAAAGAGGGAGCGTAGGAGGGGAAAGAGGGAGGGGACGCGCATGCGCAGTGAGGGTGTGGCCTCCGCGGGGAGGGATGCCTAGAGGAGAGAGAGGTGGAGAGGAGGTTTTTAATTTTTTTTTAATGGGTTGACGCATGCGCTGTGGGGGGTGTGGACGGACGGACACCGGACCCTGGACGGACGCCGGACGGACGGACACCGGACGGACGTGAGCATGAGACATTAAAGGCTTTCGCCTTAATATTCACTTCAACAGTGCAGCGAAAAACATGAATGGGAAACCTTATCCATAGACCCGAAACGCTGCATAATTTATACAGCCTTTAGTATGGCTTCATTTCAGTATTTTAGGCTGATTCCTGTTTTCTCTCCTTTTTCAACGCTTAGGTTTATTTCACGTCCCACTCATCCTGGGTGTCTGTATTTTAGATGTCGCTCTTTAAGACGTGCCAGCATCAAGCTGTGGCCCTATGACGCATAGGCCACAGCATCAAGCTGTGGCCTATGCTCTAACCGAAGAAGCATAACAAACAAAAAATTATAAATATAAATGAATGTACGTGCTAGATGCGTTAGCAAATACTATTACAGGCGAGCTGTCGATAGGCAGATCGACAATGCGTTCACCACTGAACAGAACAGTGTTTTGTTCGGGAAGTCAAGGTGATAAATGGCGGGAATGCCTAACCAAATAAATCACATTGCGTAATAAGTTCTCTGACCTAGAAGCGTCATCAAGATCGCCAGAAGCGAAAGAGCTTGCAGAGCCCGTTGCATCGTGATGTGCGAGTATATATGGCGTGTTCATGGTTCAGATAATATCACTGATGACAGCGTTGTTTGTCTTCTATCTTAAGTTTTTGTTTGTTTTTCTTTCGATATGCGATCATCTTCTCTTTCGACTACTTAGCGGTAGAGCTGTGCGCCGCCGCGCCGCGCCGCCGCCGCCGCCTGTTTTTGCCCACGCCGCTTGCGCCGCCGCCGAAGTCCCGAGAGTGACCACGCCGCCGCCGCCGCCGCGCAATAATTGCGGCGCGCCGCCGTTAGTCTTTTATTTTTTTTACCCGAACGGGGAATCTGGACATAAAATACATCACTTCACCGGAGGACCTCTTCTCGATGGGTCCCTGTAATGGACTCTCCATTTCAGCCGCCGCTGATTGGCGGGAGCTCGGCCAGCAGTGCGCCATTTCTTTACGGCTCTTCCTCTTCAGCTTAATTTTGAGGTCACGAAGTTTTCACAATTGTCGACTCAAATTAGAGGAACGGAATGCGCTTAAACTACACAGCGGAAAAAATAGGAGCCAGCGCGCCGAGCATCTATAAGCCAACCTCCTCTGAAGCCCGTGCATCCTAGGGCTCATGTTGTCAATTCCCACCATGCTCTTGTTTCTTTTCCTTTTTCTAGGTGAGCTCATGAGGAAAAAAATTCACGAGTGCGCGAGCCTAGCGTCTATAAAGCAACCTCCTCCGACGCCGCTCCCCCCTTGTGCTCTATGCTGTGGTCACATTTCTCAGCATGCTCCTGTTTCATTTTTTGTGGCTGGAGAGTTATTCTCGACGTGTCCCCCTAGTGGACTGCCTGTTTTGGCCGCAATTGATTTGCTGGAGCTCGGCGACCAGCGCGCCGTCTGTTTCCGGTTCTTCTTCCGCAACGTCATTTTAATGTCACGAAGCTTTCACAACTCTCGACGCTAATGAGATGGACGAAATGCGCTTCAACGCATCGAACGCAGCGCCATGACATGCGTTTTTGTGCGTGCATCTAGGAGGCCGTGCATAAATTCTGATAGCGTTAAGCCAGGGGTCGGCAACCTTTCCCGACGGATGGCCAAGTTGCTTGAAGCCGACAAAGCGGGGGGGGCCGCATGGCAAATCAAGGTAAGGGGGGAGGAGGCTTCGCAGGCAAACAGCAAAGATGGTGTGAATTGAGAATAATGCACTAAACTGGGTTAGAAATCATGTTTATTTTCAGCACGCATGTCACAAGGTCGAGAATTATACAAACATGGCTTATAGTCCTGTCCCACGGCAAATCTAATGTCGTTTACAACGAATGACATTAAGCGGACCTAATGTCATTTTAGCTGCGTGCTGTCACACGAAGAAAACAAATGACATTTTAAAATGATGACCATGACCTTAGCCCTCCTGAGCCGTGGCTTTGGGAGAAATAGAAATCTATTAAAACTTGCATGTAACATGCGTGTATCCTCAAAAATAATTTTTTATCACTAAAAAAGTCACAGTTTCACCGCAAGGGTGAAGCAATGCATGCGATAGCAAAAAATTGTAATGTTATACGAAGTGAGGCTGGCAGCTAACTCTTTTTGGATCCGATCTCACGCAACTCTAGAAAACGCTTGTTTAAGAGAATTCTCTTCGCGTTGAGAGCGCAGCACGTAGAAGGGTGCGCCGGCCCGGCCGCCGAGAAGGGGCGATAAGAAGGGGAGATAAAGCGCGCGCCCGCGCCCGCGCTCGTAAAATCGAACGTCGCCCCCCCCCCCCCCCGCCCGCTGTCGGCCGCCGAGAAGGGGAGATAACGCGCGCGGCCCCGCTCGTAAAATCGAAGGTCGCTCGAGGGACCCCCCCCCCCCCCTCGCGTCTTTTCACGCTCACGAACAACGGGCGGGCCCGGTTATATATATACATATACATATACGGCAAATGACGCCGACGCCGACGCGGACGCCGACGCCGACGGCGAAAACCAGCCGCGAGTGTCCATATAATTGCTATCGCAATAAAAAGTGCTCCTAGAATATAAACGCAGCCGTTTTACACAAGTTGCCACAGCTGCACGACACAAACGAAGTCAAGCCAACAGCCACTCGAAAATCAACATGGCCGACGATATGACCGGGCGTGAGTATACAGTGAACTGAAGCGTGGGCGCACGAATGACTGCCCGGCTGCAGAAATGAGACGGCGGCAGCAATTTCGCGCAGACACCACCTTGATCACCACAACACGTGCAATCGGACGATCAACACCCGCGATACAGGCCACAACGACAACACAGCACAAATGAAACATGGCCGGCGTCCAGGCGCTGTAGGTGAGAGTAGCTTTCTTTTAGAAACTTTTGCGCGGGCTATTATGCCATCAAACCAGTAATAACCTAATCTAGTAAAGAATAAGATATCTACAAAGTACAAAAGTTACGTTTATATAAGTTAACAGCCATCTCCGGAAAAGTTCCTGGCGTCGAGACTACTCATTCGGTCCGATATCGAATGCGAATGTGTTTCGGGAACACATTCGACGGGAAATGTCATTTTCATTGAATGACATTTCTGATTAATTTAGTTTCCCCGTGTGACAGCAAACAAATGACATTACAAACGAATGACATTCGTTTGTAATGTCATTTGTTTGTAATGTCATTACAAACGTGCGCTACTAGGAAGTCTAGTAGCACACGTTTAGGGGCTAGCTGGTGCATTCTTTCAGAAAATGAGGATTGCGCAAAAAACACAGCACACGTACGAAAGACAGAGACGACGACACCTGCGCAATGTCGTCGACACCTGCGCCGGTGTCGTCGTTTCTGTCTTTCGGGTGCTGTGTTATTTGCGCAATCCTCAGTTTATGAAGGATAGGAAGTGATAAAAGAAGGGGGGGGGGGGGGGGGGGGTAGTTGACGTAGTGTCGGGGTGCGTAATACTGCCCCACGGGCCGCATGTGGCCCGCGGACCGCAGGTTGCCGACCCCAGACGTAAGCCATCGAATTAGGTTTAATGCTTCCGCCTGTCTAAAGCACCTGTGAAGGTCGGTACGCATGCCCTGCACCGTTCTCAAATATAACGGACACATTCATATGCAAGTTCGTACTTGACAAGTTCTGTTTCTATAAATTTCTTCCTGTGTCTTCTTACCCTGGTAATGTGCTAGCGGGTTCGGTTCATCAACGTGGTCATGAGCAAAAATCACGGCTCACCGCTTTTTCGAGTAACCGAATGCACTTTGCCGAAATGGGCTGTGGAAATCGTCTATAGATGGCCACATTGACAATAGTTCCGCGGAAGTTGTGTCTTTCTCTCCTCCAGAAGTCTCAAGAGTATTGCCTGACGTGAATGCTGCAGCGTCCTCCAGACTTAAAGGGCGACAACCCAATTCGCCGGATAGCATATTCGTGGAGTCTTCAATGCACTACATTGTGCATAGATAAGTGAAATACTATATAAGTAACGCATATAGATCGGTCAATGCACTTTTTTCCTTTCACTTTTGCTCGACTAGGTCCGTAAATAGAGAAGTAAAGGCAATCGAAAACTTGGAGTAACCGATAGCTGAGCTAGCTGATAGGAATTCATGTTAAAACGACACGACGTGAAAACGTAGACACAAGAGTGAAGTCAAGAGAGTGACCAGTAATCTTTCACGTATACAATCACGCGCAACTGAATGATATGTATCGCCTTTTGCCTGGGAATGCACAGATAAGTATTTTAAGTGCTGAGCACTTTAGGGGCCCGGGCTGTCGTATGCTGTCATCGTATGCCGTCATCGTACGCTGTAATCGTATGCTGTCGTATCTTGACGTAACGCAGGCAAAACCACGAAGAGCATAGCCATCTCATATTGGGCGCGCGATCGCGCCAAAGAGGCGCGATCGCTCTTCTTCCTCTTGTTTTTCGAGCGCCTTGATGACATTAAGTGCGGAGCACTTTAGGGACCCGGATTGTCGTATGTTGTATGATATCACCGCTTAGCGTAAAACAGGCAAAACCACGTATAAAAATTGGAAAAAAAGAGGAAGCAAGCAAAACACAGAAAGGGAGAGAAAGAAAGGAAGAAAATAGGGAAAAAAATTACAAAGAGCAAGAAAGAGAAAAAAACTAGATAAAGACAGAGGAAGAAATCAATAGAAGTAAAGAGAGAAAAAAAGGCAGAAAAACGGAAACAGAAAAATAAAGAAAGAGCGGAGGAAAGAAAATGAAAACCGAGGAGAAACAAAGAAGGCTGCCCAGCTCTGCACTACCTTCAGGTTTAGCACCACTAGTGCGAAGCTGCCTTAATTTTTTTTCTCTGCCGTCTTTTCTGCCGCTGTACGATTTTTCAGTTGCTGTGTTTGCAGTGTCTTGACTACTCTCTTTTTTCCTCGTTCGCACACCCCTTCTTTCGAAGGGTCACAAAACAGCCTCTGAAATTACAAAATCGAGCGCATTATTCTCTTTTCGCGTTTATCTCTCTTTTTTTTTTTGCGCTCTTCATGACGCCAGAATGGTGAATCACGTGACATGATTGGGGCCCATACTTTCGATTGGTACATATACGAGAAATATCAGTTGTGAATTGTCTCCTACCCTGTTTTGCATTGTATTCGCCCAGCCGTTCTTCCTCTCCTCGCATGATTATCGTGCGCGATAAACTGATTTCGCTCCATTTTTTGAGCTTCCGATTGCGCAAGCGGAAATAACAGCCTGTAGCCGACTAGCTCGAAATCCCGATGGGCTCAACGCTTATTAGCGCTAACATTGTGCACGTGCTTTCTGAAGAATAAGTGTCGAGAAGATATCGCCTGTAAGATCTGTAGTGAAAGGGAGAATGAAACCAACGGAACAGGAGCCGGATTAGTTGATTCGTCCAACGGACGAACTCTTTACAGCGAAGACGATGCAGCTCTGCAGAAAAGGCCAGCCCGCATCCACGGTTTTTTGTATATTTTATTGCGATAGCAATTATATGGACACTCGCGGCTGGTTTTCGCCGTCGGCGTCATTTGCCGTATATGTATATGTATATATATAACCGGGCCCGCCCGTCGTTCCTGAGCGTGAAAAGACGCGAGGGGGGGGGGTCCCTCGAGCGACCTTCGATTTTACGAGCGGGGGCGCGCGCGTTATCTCCCCTTCTCGGCGGCCGACAGCGTGCGGGGGGGGGGGGGGCGACGTTCGATTTTACGAGCGCGGGCGCGCGCTTTATCTCCCCTTCTCATCTCCCCTTCTCGGCGGCCGGGCCGGCGTACCCTTCTACGTGCTGCGCTTTCAACGCGAAGAGAATTCTCTTAAAGGGACCCTGAAACGGTTTTGATGATTTTGTACAAACACATTGGGCCAGTAGACCAAGTCCTAAGGCTCATTTACAGACTAATTTAAGCTCTCTGCTTACACTGTGTAATTTATTACAACGCTATAAAGCTGCGAATCGCTGCAGATCACGGCGGCTCAGCCCAACGCGTTTTCAACCGCCCCTTGCGAGTACGACATGCAGTGTGGGCACGACGTCATTGGGGCTGCCGGTGACGTCACTGGGGCTGCGGGGTGCACGCACAAAAAATTGGCTGGCAGAGTGGCGGCACCTGTCGGAGCAGATGTCAACCACTCCGCGATGTGTCTGTTGCCAGACGGCGTGCGTGCTGCCGGGCGCACTGGGCTATGGTCTCCGAGATGCACGCAACCTGTCGGCGTGCAATCTCGGAGGTGATCACTGGGCGAAGCTCAAATCGTCGAGTGTGCTCACGTGAGCTCTGCGATCGCCAGCGATGCCAGCGTGTCTCATGAGTTGAGGAGGCAAGGCAGGGGTGAGAAGGAGGGTATGATATAATTGTCCGTAGCCGCCTTGGTACACGGCGTGGCGCTAAATTTGTGGTGCCAATGGTTCGATGATGCTCTAGTCTAAACGCTGACAAAGCTTCAAATAACCGTTTCAGGGTCCCTTTAAACAAGCGTTTCCTAGAGTTGCGTGAGATCGGATCCAAAAAGAGTTAGCTGCCAGCGTCACTTCGTATAACATTACAATTTTTTGCTATCGCATTCATTGCTTCACCCTTGCGGTGAAACTGACTTTTTTTACTGCGCTAACGATTGCATGGACACTGTGTACAGGTTTTCGTCGTCGCCGTCATGTTCCGTGTAAAGTCCAAATCAATAACTTTTGGGCGCGCATCGTATGCTGTACTCGGGAGTAAAAGCTCGTGAGCGCTAGCGAGAAACACGGCTGAAGCATAGATGAAATAAGCTGCCCATCTCCGTCGCACGGAGAGCGCAGGCGATAACAGGGCGCTTGGGCGAAAGAGTACGAACGGACACCGGGCTAGAGGGACTGCGTGGCTGGAGCCGCAACTGTGAACTTTGACAATAAGGGCGCGGTCGCAATCAAACGGCTCGTATACCCTTCTACTTTCGAGCTAGTGATACGAAAAACTGCACGAAAACCGCTTCTTTCCCAGAGGCGGCCGCATTCCCTTACCCCAGCGTTTTGCAGTTTAGCGAGACCGGATGAAAAACATTTTTTTAATATGTGGGGCTTTACGTCCCAAAACCACGATATGATTATGGGAGACGCTTTAGTGGAGGGCTCCGGCAATTCGGACCATCTGGTGTTCTTTAACGTGCACTGACATCGCACAGTACACGGGCCTCTACCATTTCGCCTCCATCTAAATGCGAGCTCCACGGCCGGGATCGAACCCGCGACCTTCGGGTCAGCAGCCAGCCACTGATCCACCGAGGCGGACAAGGGTGAAAAAGAGTTAGCCCCTAGCCTTAGTTCTTTATAACATTACGACAGGTTGTTATCGCATTCACTGCTTCGCCCTTTCGGTGAAACAGATTTTTTTTTTCAAAGGGCAAATTTTTTTCAAGGGACAAATTTCTCGCCCCACAAAGTCTTGAATATCGAATCTACCCCCCCCCCCCCCCCCCCCGCGCGTTGCGCCGCCGCCGGTCTGATGAACCCCCGCGCCGGTGTCGCGCCGCCGCCGGAGGTGTAAACACCGGCGCGCCGCCGCCGGCGATTTTGGGACCGGCGCACACCTCTACTTAGCGGTGTCTTACTCGGAACACCGTATGGATCCAATTCGATCGATGTTGCGCAAGCAAAGTGCTGACGCCCGCGCACAGACTGACTACGAATCTTTATACACAGTGTATCTTTGCCAGCAAAGATGATGTCAGAAGCGCCGTGGGTGTCGGAACGGGGGATAGAATCAAAACCGAGAAGACGTGCATCTTTGGCCTCTTGCTTTAAATCGTTTTTTAAATGCGAAGCATTTCTTAGCGAACTTCGGCGACTTTCAGCGTATCTATCTATCTATCTATCTATCTATCTATCTATCTATCTATCTATCTATCTATCTATCTATCTATCTATCTATCTATCTATCTATCTATCTATCTAGCCGCCTACGACTTCGCGTTCTCCTGGCCGTATCGTTAATGGGATTTATACCAAAATTGGTATGACATAACATGACTGTATGACAAACATGAATGACTGGTCATATCATGAAAATCATGAGTAGCTTGTCATGAAAAGTATGATTTACACGCCATGGCCATAGTGCTCCTAAGGCCGTTGTCTTAACTTGATATATCCAAAAATTGGTACGATGAGACATTTCTGCATGACCAACATAAATGACAGGTGGTAATATTAAAATTATGACCTGCATGTCATGTACAACAAGATTTACATGCCACGCTCATGGCGCGCTGACGGCCGTTTCGCTAGCTTGATATACACCAAATTTGGTATAGCGTGACGTCACTGTATGACGAACATAAATGCCAAGTGGTCATATGGAAATCATGACATGTCATGTGCAAAATGACTTGCATGCCGCGCTCATGACACTCTCGGGGCCGTTTCGCTAGTTTGATATGCACCAAATTTGGTATTCAGTGACGTGACTGTATGATGAGCATAAATGACAAGTGGTAATATGGAAATCATGACATATCATGTGCAACATGACTTGCATGCCACGCTCATGACACTCTGGGGGCCGTTTCGCTAGTTTGATATACACCAAATTTCGTATTGAGTGACGCGACTGTATGACGAGCATAAATGACAAGTGGTAATATGGAAATCATGACATGTCATGTGCAACATGACTTGCATGCCACGCTCATGATACTCTCGGGGCCGTTTCGCTAGTTTGATATACACCGAATTTGGTATTCAGTGACGTGACTGTATGATGAGCATAAATGACAAGTGGTAATATGGAAATCATGACATATCATGTGCAACATGACTTGCATGCCACGCTCATGACACTCTGGGGGCCGTTTCGCTAGTTTGATATACACCAAATGTTTAAGGCGAAAGCTCATGTGTCTCATGTCATGTCCGTCTCATGTTTTATGTCTCATGCTCATGTCCGTCCGTCCGTCCGCCCGTCCCTCCAGATTTGCCTTGGCACGGTGCCAGGTGGGCTCCGCGGCGCGCAAACGGACGCCGGTCGCGTTGTACTCTACAGCGCTCGCGCTTTGCTTGCGTTGCGTCGCTTTGTCCGGCGTCTCTAATCATGCGAAGAAGGAGACGCTCGCATCAAGTTCCATTCTTACCGACCCCGTCTCAGTGGGCACAAGCGTTCGAGGAACACGCTTTGGAATTGACCGTAAATTTAAACTTTGGAACGCGGATGACGCCTGCACGATGCGCAAAGCGCGAGAATACGAACGCATGCGAAACGGAGGCAGATTGGTCTCACGTCTCACTGCGATTCGAGGTAACAAATTAGGCGAACATAAGTGGCAGGTGGTAACATGAAAATCTTGGCATGCATGTCATCTACAATGCCATTTACATGCCACTCTCATGGTGTGCTTGCGTGCAGTTCGCTAGCTTGATATACACCGAAATATATATTGCACGACGTGACTCTATGATGAACACAAATG
Source organism: Rhipicephalus appendiculatus (assembly GCA_030522465.1). Lineage (NCBI taxonomy): Eukaryota > Metazoa > Arthropoda > Arachnida > Ixodida > Ixodidae > Rhipicephalus > Rhipicephalus appendiculatus. Next base: position 3,615 of record JALIZH010013844.1, on the reverse strand, counting down.
ACAGGTCTTAACATGTGAATAATGATATGCATATTTATCTACAGCATGATTTGCTTCTTGCTGGCTGCTTCGCATTACATCGATTCCCACAGTGCGTGGGATCTGCCGGTTTTTTTTATCTAACGGTAAAATGTCATCAATCTTGCCATTTTTGGTTCACAGCTCTAGCGCGGCGGTGAAGTGCCTATTTTCTTTCTATGGAGAATTGACGCCATACTAGCACTTCCCTTGCGTACTTGTATTCTCGCTGGGCGCTTTCTCCCTCATTTTTCATTGCCTTAACGGGAGCACGTATTATATAATTGCTCCTCGCATTTATTCTTATTTTTCACGTCTAGCGTGGCGCCGTTATCGGCAGCGTGCGTGGGACGTCCATCGAATTCGCAAAAAAAAAAAAAAAAAAATGAAACCTTTCTGTAGTTTCAGTGACGTTCTCTCTATGATAGTGACTTTAAAGTGTCGCGTTTCTGTCTACGCTTTCGTAAGTCTCTTTTCTTTTGTTGTTCTTTAGCTCACATTCCCTAAAACAGTTTCATTCAATCATTATCCTGAAGAATAAATTTGACCATAAATTACTCTGATTACTCAGTAGGCGACTGAACCCAATAAGACGTATTTTTGTCATATCGGACAGTTTTGCCGGATTACGTTTTCGTCTAGACAGCTGCAGCGAAAGCGTGTTTTACGCCCCTAGGGAAAATGAATGGTGGTACTCCATTGCTTGATACGTGCTCTAGTTACTGACTCGTTGTACATATCAGCATGTGTTAACCTTTCGCCGCGAGTGCTCAAGAAATACAAGTTTCGCTTCTCCACTCTTGCTTAAACTCAATTTATTCTTTTATGAGCCGTCAGCATTTTGTCGACGCCGACGAAGTTCCTCATCTGTAAGGTGTGAGAGGCGGAGGAGACAGCTTTTGTCAGTCAGTTTGGTTTAGGGAGGAAGCTCGACCGCGAAATGCCTCGGAGCCACCTCTTCTGCTCTGTCGGTGGTTTAATGTTGAATCTCCTCATTCAGCACACGTAGAATTCCTTCCCTCGTTACAGGCGAAGGAATGACTAGCAGATTAGGCTGAGGGGAGGGGGGGGTCTTTCGGGCACTCTCCAAGAATTCGATTTAAAGAGGCTATCGAGCCGCACAGTTCACAGTGTGGATCTATCACGTCAACGTTAAAATTTGTGTATATTTCGGCGTTTTCAAAATACTGGGTTTGGAGACAATGCAATAATAATATTTGATTTGGTTTAACGTCCCAAAACCACGATATGATTATGAGAGGCGCCGTAGTGGAGGGCTCCGCAAATTACGCCCACCTGAGGTTCCCAACGAGCACATAAATATCATACACAGGAATCGAGCAATTTCGCCTCCATCGAAAACTCGGCCGCCACGGCCGGGATTCGATCCCGAGACCTGTGGGTGAGCAGTCGTGCACCATATCCACTAGACCACCATGGCGGATTGGTGTCGATGAGAGGTAACTTCTTCTGCCTTAGTGAGCTTGGGATGAGGTGGTAGTTTTCTTCGTCTTACGTGGTGGTACTGTTGAAAGAGACCGCGGCGTGTTGTCCATGTGAAAAAAAAAAACAGCGATAAAAAGACGAGACAAGACCACGGCGCTGCCTAACCGACCGTCGATATATTTGCTGTACCGAATGCATATTGGTTGTTGTAATTATTTTTTGTTTGGCTGGGGAAAGGCAATTACGCTGAATGCATACGCGTTGTTTCCTAGAGCACCTTCTAGAGCTTTCGCGTCGAGTGAAATTATATAAATTTGTTCTTCTATCACATACATTACCTAACATCTCCAAGGATGAAACTGCGACTTCTTTTTTTTCCTTTCCCCGTTAAATAATGTTTACTTTTTTTCAAACTCTGGCTCACATTTAAATTTTCGTTAACATTATGCAAACACATTCTACTAAAAATAATGCCTACTTTTTCATAAAAGAATGAACAGCGTGGCATAAGTAATATGCTTGAAAGATGAAAGCCACTAGGAAGTAAAATCACCTTAATGGTCAAAATGGCGCATACAGGCGATGCTATACCTCATGTTGGTGTACAGAAGTGAGGTCCATAGCTGATTGGATAATGTTACAGTCTGCAACAGCGCGGCCGTTTAACCAAGCTGAAACTCACGTCTTACGCAACACTATATCACCACGACAGAGTACCGATATATTCTCGAAATTGAGTAAGCACGCGAGCAAACTCCCGCCCGTGTGTGGTGCGTGCGGGGTGGTTGTCGACAGCGTGAACCCAGCTCCTCCTTCTCCTTTTCATTCAAATATTCGATCGCGACGTTGTGTAGCGGAGTACCGCAATAGTCCACGGATGGCAGAGAACACCAGTATGTGTCGGCTTGCTCGGTGTCCAATATAAATCACAGAACAGCCAGCAGCTATAAACTCATCCATAGACCTACATTTTGATCTTTCTAGGTAACCAAGGCTACGAGGTGTAGCGCCGCCTTGTGATGGCACGGGCTCGATTTCCAGCCGTGGAGGTAATATTTCGATGGAGGCAAAATAGAAAAACGTGGATCTACTTAGATGTAATGATAACTCAGGTCATGACAATTTTTCCAGTGTCCCCCATTACGGCGTGTGTTATATGCGTATTGAGGCTTACGCAGGTAAAAACTAAGTTTGTGGTCCTCAACGTTTTTTGAGGCGTTGTTATTAATGACTAATAATTAAACGGCACCTTTTGAGCAACGACTAAGGCAACAAGTTTGCGCGTTTTTTAATTTTGGAACAGATAAAGAGCTTGTCTTTGTCACGTCCCTTTTTAGAGCCTTTACATAAAACCTCATCTGACAGTTCCAATAATTGCGGTGATAAAAGATGACGACCGGGAGCGGCGCCTCAGGCTTCACGGGAGGCTGAATGCCGCTGTATGACCTGGGCGTGGACGGCCTAATCTCGAACAAAGTCTGCAATTTCAATTCTCGAATAACCTACATCGAAGGATGTGAGAATTCGATAAAACACGTAGCTTCTGCGCTCTTGACGCTTTATTTCATCACGTTGACACACGAAAATTTCAAATTTCTTGTAGCGCCGTTCAGCGTGAACTAAGCCTATACCAGGCTTGTGCTTTCAGGCTGGCTTTGTTATTCCAGAAGCCTCACCGAAGGTACAACGACGAAAAACATGGTGAGAAAGCACACACGAGAAAAAAGGTGCTTTTCAAGAATCGCTGAAACATCTACATTGTTGTTTGTTTCTTCTACCGCCACTTACAATAAAATTAACAGTGTTGTCAGCTTTGTGACGGATCATTGATCCACTGTCGGCAAAATTGCTCTAGATAAATACGCCTAAACGTCATAACAAATTGTTTCAAGGCAGATTTAGCTTTTCGAAAAAAGGGAGAATCGTAGGCTTATCGACGACACAGAAGGCACCTATACGCGCCTTGGCAAACTTGCACGTTCTCATGAAGCAATAAGATTGCTCACACGAAAAATGGTGGCAGGAGACTAGGAAAAGCCCGTGACTGTCACTCGGCATGAAAACAAGCGCATAGGACGACAATGTGCCCTAACGATTTTGTTTCGGATAAGGAACGCGCTTCCTGACTGTATTGTTGCAGTGGTTGCGCAA
>JALIZH010013843.1:0-15513 GCA_030522465.1 Rhipicephalus appendiculatus | reverse complement strand
GCGTCAGTAGCTAGTTATGTGCAAGATTGCAATGATCTGTCAGTAGCACATTTTAACAAAAGAGTACATATGTAGAGGAACTAAAAAAAAAATAAACCACACAACACACAATTAAAAACTAATATTGAGCTATAATAGAACATGCCTCTACCTTTAAAATACCTTGCATATCTAATAGCCATAGCTTTTATTACCACTGCTCTTCAGCCACATCTTGAAACTAACTTTCAAAGTCTCACCGCACCTTAAACATTAGTTTAGAACACACCAAAGGTAGGGGGAAATAGAAGTGGCAGAGGTAAGCGCTGTCCTGTACACTTCCACTGTCCGTGTCTTCGGTGCACTTCAAACTAATTTTTAAACATGAAAAAACATGCGGGGGTCGAACGCAGGTAAACCGCGCTTGACGAACGATAGCAGCTTCTACCGCAGAAACCATGCCGCTACCGTGCACCGCGTGTGGGCGCCTCCGCACGGCAAACAGCGGTTGACCAGGGTTGCCGCTCGATGGACACGAAAAGGCGCCAAAACTCACGCCAAAAGTAGCCAAAGTAGCTATGTCATTTGTTATTATCGCCAAATTTCTAGCCAAATAGAACAGAAGCGGTATTATCAACAGAGTCTTTACTATTGATGAATAAATCAAAACCATTTTGAATAAGTAAAACGACAACTTCAAAAAAGAGCCATGGCGCCCACTGGAAATTTTCGTCGCCAACGGGGTCCAAAAGTAGCCAATTTGGCTCAATGTAGCCACCAACGGCAACCCTGAGAGGTTCGCTGTGGACATTTCACTTCGTATAGCAAGCGCGGCAGCAGGGGCGGCGCTAGGATTTTTTCGCTAGGGGGGCACCCACGACAGTAAGTTCCATGAGGGGGGGGCAGGGAGGCTGGGAACATATGCGTTGTGTTTTGACTATGCTTGCTCTTGGGGGGGGGCAAAGGGGGGGCAGGCGGAAATTTTGGGGGGGCTCCAGCCCCCTACCTCCCGCTGGCGCCGCCCCTGCGCGGCAGCTACGTGACAGTGGTTGTGGTCTGGAGGCGTGACGCGCCGACTCGCGCCTCTCGCCAACCGTAGGAGAGGGGCGCTCGGGAAGGGAGAACAAAAAGACAGTGCGCATGCCCGCTGCTATGACGACGCAGGCGTGAGGAAGAGGAGGAAGAAACTGACATTGGTGGAGCTTCAGGGTCAAACTCACGCACAAATTCGCTTTCTGGATTTGTACAGGGTAGAGTAGAGCTGTCGCGCTAAAGATCCTGGTTGATGCATGCAATGAATAAAAATCAGGGTTCGAGCTGGAATCTAGCCCAGGCATTATTGGAGATGGCACTCAATATCCTACCACAAAGCGGCACCAGTTCTTTAAACTGCTCTGAACAAATCACCGAAACAAATTAGAGCGTCAGTAATACCGTCAGCATGTTGGCAGAAACGTCGATAAAAACCCAGCGATAACTTAAACAAGGACAGGGAAACAGCACACGAGAACGGGCGCTCTCCTCCTGTAATGTTTTCTTGTCCGTGTTTAAATTAGAGCTCATTTTTATCGATGGATCCGTAGCAACCACCTCGCATCGAAGCACTTCTTTGGTAGAAAATAACGTTAATAATTGCGATATTGCGTCGCAGTAGCGTGCAATCGCACGGAGCTTCGCGCTATGGGAACTGCGTAGCAAATGGGCCGCTTAAAGCTCACCACCCATTACAAAGAACTCTGCATAATTCATCATCATCGTCATTATAAAGACGGCGTGAAGCTACAGAGGCGCACGTATTGTTTTGCAGTCACGTGGTTGCTACTTTGCTAAGGAGGCCGAGCGGCGGATAACGCTATAGCGTTCCACTCGTGAAGGCGATGTTTTAGTGTCCCCCAATTTTTGCATTGTAGTGGGAAAGAATTGTGTTTATAGCGTTGCAAATGTGTACTAAGAAACAACTTGGTTGATAAAGAGGCAGCTGCCGAGTTCGGGAATGCAGAAAAACGAATAACGAATGTCAGTCATAGCGAGCACTGAACTGGATGTAAGGAGACAAACACACTCTCTCGCACGCACGCACGCACGCACGTATGCCCCCCCCCCCCCCCTCCACACACACACGCTCGCATGCACGCACACAAACGCAGACACACACACGCACGCACTCACACAAACGCGCGCACGCGCCCAACCACACACACAAAGTCAGAACCGCACTGTGCACAAAGATAATCGCTCGACCAAAGCCTCAGTCATGCGCAAACATCACGGCAGAAGCTTAACGGGAAGACGGGGCGCATCGTCTCTGAGATTGCAGCGGGTCACAGCGACTGCAGTTTGGACTGGTAAGCGTGCAAGGCCTTAACCAGAAGTGCGCCGAAAGCAAAACAGGATAACCAAGACTGAACGTCGCGTAAACTCGTAGTACGTGTCGGATATACCGTAAGAGCATCAGAAGGCTCGAGAACTCGAGCGAACGACCCGTACACCCGCTTCGGTGCCCGGTTTAACGGTTTCCACCCCGGTAATAATGGTTCCATCATCATCATTTTCATCACCTTCGTGAAAATCACCATCATCACTTCCGACCATTACGCCGCCGAGGTGATAACGGTGATGATGGTCTTTAACTCTCTCTTGTCGTCCCTTTGGAAATGGAGCTTCAAACTGTAGTCGCCAAGTCTGTCTTTATTTTAGAGAGAACCCCTTAGGCGCCCGTTCCTGTGTTGAGCGGCGTCGCCATCGCCGTTGGTGGCGTAACGGATAGACATGAAAAAAAAAAAAAGATACTCAGGATCGAGCGGGATTTAACCGGGGCCCTCTGCGTGACAATCTGACAATAGATTATTCTACCACAGAGCCACGCCGCTGCTCGAAACTCCTTTGGAAAAAGTCCCAACAGAGGCGTCATGTCGGGAAGGAATCGCGTTAACAGATGGAAGAGTAAAATAACAACCACTCATCACATAATGCTAATTGTGCAACGAGTGTGTGGTTCGGTGCTTCCCATTCCACTGCAAAGTGCTCAGCCATAATTCGACAGCATTATCAGCCACATGCCGCATAAACAAAGTGCCCATAATACCTTACAGGTGTGTAGCGGGTACCTCGGTTTATCCGCAGAAAGACGAATAATCGCGTAGTGTGTGCTGTCCTACTCCACAAAACTTATGATTTATGGCGTGGTCCATACCTTGCGGAAAGACCAAAACTCCATACACAGTTCGCCTTGCCCCAAAAGAAAGCTGGGTTCAAAATTCGCATTAGGCAGTATCGTAATCATCAATGATCTTTTTTTTCCCCTTCTCAAGCGCAATATCTCTATGCAGGGTGTTTCACAAAATGTGTCCCAAAATCCTCAAAAATAAGGGAAGTGGAATATTTGCTAGCTGTCTTCATAGTTCCTTTTTTCTGTAGCGGCGGACATCTAAACATGCCAATAGGCATCAATTACTACAGTAACTAAAATAATTAAATATTTAACCTTTTTAATTATTGAGACTGCCGGTGGGGTCAAATGGAATAATTCCTGCGGACTTTCCTGCGGACCACGAGCGTGAATGAAACTTTGTAAATAGTGTAGTCTACGTGTGTGTGGCTGTATGTGTTATGTGTTTATCATTGTATATATCATAATCATCACCCAGCCCCTGGAGTAGCATGTCAGGCGAAAAGCCAGACAAACATCTCCAGCTATTCATTAAAATATTTCTCTCTCAATTCCTTTCTAGACGTTTGGGCATGCAAGTCGAGCACCGCAGCCACCGAGATCGCAACAGTTAGCAAGAACGTATGAGAAGCGTTGCCCAGGAAACGGTCTGCGGATTAACTATATCGCGCGCCGTATAAAGTACAGAGGTTAGGTGGTTAACCCGAATACCTAACTGCACCCACGCGGAATAATTCAAGGGAGAGATTGGGGAAAAAAGGAAGAGGGGGGATGCCAGAATAGAGCGCACTTACGTGAATTGCACGGAAGAGGTCAAGCCAACAAAGGCCGAGGGAATAGGGAAAAAGACGAGGACGAAGGTATAGGGAAAAGAAGGGAGAAAGAGAAATTTCTCTCTGCGGCAGAAACCGTAACTCCTTGGCTCGAGGCGGACTTCTTAACTGTCCCTAGATTCGGAAAAAAGGAGCTCGCCCAGCATGAAGCTAGGTACGGTGGGAAAAACGCTGTAAAAAAACATTTTTCAAAGCGAAGTTCAGTTCAATTTATCCCTTCCTTTTGGTCCGTAGTTAGGACGAAAGTCGACGCGGGTGAAACTGCCTGACTGCCAGGTAACAGCCAGCGTTTGGACAGGTAAAAAAAACAGAGAGAAGAAGAATCCAGAATGCTGATGAGAATTTAGAAAAAAAAATAAAATAAAAGCTAAAAAAGAACACCAGAGGAGACATCGAGAATCGCAAAGGAAAGCTCAGGAAACGGCCGTCTTTGTAGGAGAAGGACTGGAGGTACGGCGCGATCGAAATTGGAAGTTCCTGCGCTCTTGCGCCCGTCGCTCCCGTGGGGAACCTTTACGACAAGTCGTGGGCTGGCAACCTTCGCCACAAGCCCCTCCTTTGCTGGGGTGAATTTTATAACACTAGCTTTTACTTATCTGCTGCTTCGGTACAGATTCCCTTTCTTAACTTAGTGGATTTTCTTTTTGGCTTTTTGTACTTTGCTCGGCACTGCTGAGTTCAGGTGTACGGCGCTCTTGTTATCTCACGAATTCGTGCGAAGGCGCTGATTTCAGCGGGGTGCGGGGCGTGCAAATGAGTTCGCAAGGTGGGGACGGCGCCTGCCGTAAATTTGGCGCGAAACGAGAACGAAGGCGGTGCGAAATGCAGGGATCGCCGGGAGCTTTACGTGTATCAGAATGTACTGCCCCGGAGTAGAAGGTGTATCCGAACTCGCGTGGGATGCACCGGGGGGCAGCAGCGTGGGAGTAGGTGTCACGTCGAAGCTGATCAAGGGAAAATGAAAGCAAAAGACAAGAAAAGGAAAAACTAAATCGTCTTAACGTGTGCTTGCGACAGCCTGAAAAGATGCGCGTGTTTTGTAGGTGTAATACTTTGGCTTTACTCCCTTTACTCCCGGAATGGCAATACAGGAAAAATAAAACAGAAGCGGGAGATTTTCTTAGTAATGACATCGTTTTATTCGTGACGCATCGTTCGTAATTCGGCTTCGAGGAAAAAGGAACGCTGAAAATGTCAGCGCCGGCGCACCCACTTTTAGATGCAAAGCATCTTATGCTCGGGGCTATGTCCGTCCCGCGTCTGTCCCGCGTCCCGCGTCCGGCCACTTTCATGAAGTAGGGAAGCACCCACTATGCGAACCAGAACACTGAAGTACAATATAAGGCCGTCAACCACCACTACAGTCACCAGAGTCATGGCCGAGAGCACAGAGAGGCTGCTTAGCAATGGCTAGGCAGGTGGTGTCTGTCGCCCAGGTTGACTCCATTCCTTGATCTTGCTTGTATGTGTGTGGGGAGGGGGGGGCTTAGTCCGTCCCTCCTTCCCTCGTCCCACAGCGCATGCGCGTCCCCTCCCCCTATCTCTCTCCTCTCCTACGCTCACCCCCTTTCTCTGCTCTAGGAATCCTCTACTCTACGGAGCGGCGCCCGCGTCCCACATCCCCACAGCGCCCCCCTCTCTCCTACGCTCACCCCCCTTTCTTTGCTCTAGGAATCCTCTACTCTACGGAGCGGCTCCCGCGTTCCACACCCCCCACAGCGCATGCACGTCTCCTCTCCTACGGTCCCCCTCGTCTTCTCCTCTAGGCATCCTCTATGGAGTGGCACGCACGACAGGTGGTGTGACAGCTGCATACTCCGCCGGGGGGCGCCACGGTAGTTCCGCGGTATAAAAATGACGGAGCGCGCGCGCCTCATTCTCTCTCCTGTGCAGCGCCCGGACCGCTGCCGTGAAACGAGAGCGGCGACGTTCCTTCCGCTCAAGCTAACTATCTCCCCGCTGCTTCGCATCCACACATGGTCCCCTTTAGCGGGAGATGGGGAATTTTTTTGTACTTTCTAGGAAATAGTTGACTTGCGCAAGTTTTCTCATTAAGGCTAAAGCATTTAATGCCGCTTCGAACCGGTAAATTGACCGTCGTCCTCAACACGAAGTGACGCAAAAAAATCATCATGTGCGGACGTCATCATGATGTCACAGACTGGTAAAATTTGCGACGTCCTTATGACATTATCGTGGCGTCAATACTACGTCACGCAGCGTGACGTCATCAAATGACGTCATCGTTTGGTTAAAGATAGGCCAATCCCGGAGGCACGGCAAAACCACGTGGGGGGCACAAAGTTTCCAACCCCTGCGATCCCAGAGGCCGTGTAGGACTACGTTAGGTGCTGAACTCTGTCGGCCGGCTTGGAGGGGGGGGGGGTTATGAGTTGAGCAGGGATCAATACAATGCTTACAGAAATGCAAAATGACGCGTACCATCCAGGAAGAAAATTAAAGACAGAACAGAGAGGGCGTTTGTATTTCTGTAAACATGTACCAACTAGCACAGCAAAAAGTTTTAAGTCAATACAGTGGACCGAGAACAAAATGAAGAAAAACAAGAACACGGCCTTCGCCTTCGAGTCATAGGTGGATGCATGAGGGTCCATGCGACTTACAAGGAGACCCAGTAACAGATATTAGATGCGAAGCAGCTATTTGACTAGGCTGTGTAACGCTGTCCCTCCTTGCGTCCGTACGAACGCGCCGCAACGCGCTCCCCTCGCCGCAGGTGTTGGAGCGGTGCCAAGTAGGTCACGCCGCAGCTGCTGCCTGACGCGCAACGACAAGACCTACGCCAGCCATCGCTTCAAACGAATCTTCCAGCGCTCACCGCAGTACCCGCGTTAGCGCCGTTCAACCCGTGACGCCACCCGTGCGCAACGTTGCTGCTTCGCATCCCATCAGGGTTCCCTTTGGGAAGAAGGTGTAAATTTTTTTAAATAGTTTGGCTTTACTCCCGATGACCTACTAATGCAGCAATTACTTGCTGCTGCTTCCCATCTCTGACACTACACATCAGACTACCATATGTGGAAAGGAAGGAAGAGCAGAGAAAGGAAAGGCAGGGATGTTAACTAGTCTAGAAGAACTGTTGTGCGCCTCTTTACTGCTGGCCACGGGAATTGGGTTTGTGCAAAAAAGTCGCGAAATAAAATGGAAGAAACAAGCATAATCATTGGAGTAGTTAGTCTAACTGGTTTCATTAACAATCTACAACTGGGGATCAGCTTTAGTTTCTCGTAAACTCGAGCATCAAGAAAATTCTTTGGCTATAAATTTTAATTTGTAATGTACTGAATCTAGGACATGAAAAGTAATGCATTACTATTGAATAACCCAGTTTAATACTGATGACCTGGTTTTCACAACGTCCAGCCAAATCTACGTACTTTGAGGCCTTTGCATTCCGCCCAATTCCAAATGCGCGGCCATCGTGACTAGGATTCGAACCCTCGTATTCGCACTTGGCAGCGCGACAGCATGCAGCCGGTAAGCTACAACTACGGGCGCGTAGAATGTGACTCAAATCTATACAGCGCCTTTTTTTTTTAAATTCTACAGCCCCGAGTGACACTGTTTTGTCTCTTCCAGTCATATTAGATTAATCATATATGGTCGAGCGCTTCAATGTTTACGAATATTCGTAAAAAGACTTTAAAAAAAATGGAAGGTTCCAGTTGTAGTTAAGAGGCACATTGGCTAAGTTAAGCTTCGATATGATATTGGGGCGTAGCTTAAGCGCCGTTTGACTGACAGGATAAATAACGAAAAATAATTGAGCTTATTGAAACATTTTGTGCAGCTCGGATCATTGTAGCACCTGGCGGAACACATATCTACAACGCGCTTCTCTCTACGTGTGCTTTGAGACCACTTCCGCGGCGCACGAAGCACTAAGTTAACCAAACCAATGCAGCGGGCCAAACGCTGACGTGCAACTACCACAACCTGACTCCTACGTCAAAAGTTAGGATCGCCTTCAGAATTTCACCACGACATCACTTCTACCTGTCATCTGCATTCAAATATGAAAGAGTGTTGTGACAGCAGAGGCGAGCTTCCGTTTGAGCTTCCCACTTTCAGACCAATCCGCTTTCGAGTCTTCGCAGTTGTTTACGACAACCTTGCGCACCCCCCGGTGCTGACACGGCAAGTGAAGGCTGGAGCGCCGCACCGTGCATCTTCGTTTAAGTAAACAAGGCTTCAGACGCACGTAAGGAGAACACGATCCTCGTGCAAGTCGTGGAGGAAGACGGCGGCTTTGCTTAGATGCGAGCGAGGCCTGTGTAGCTGGTCCAATTAGTTCCCTGCAGCACTGTGGAAGCTGCAGAACTCTTTAGCCAACAGGACGGGCGAGAACACCGAATGGTGTGTTTTCGCTGACGCGACGCCATTTGCTCAGTCTCCTTAACATCCTATGAAAACACGTCAGTCAAGGGGGTGGGGTGCGGTGCCATCACCCACCCTCTTTCGTGCCGTATGCCTCAGCAGCCCTAAGCATTAGACCTTACACATGCCCCATAACGCTCGACCAAACCATCCAGAAAGAAATTTTCAAATTTATTTATTTATTTATTTATTTATTTATTTATTTATTTATTTATTTGTTTGTTTGTTTACTTATTTCAAGTTTACCGCAAGCCTATCATGAGATGCCTTTAGTAGGAGTGGTTATTAACAGGCGGAACAATAATTTGGGAACAAAGTCGAAGCCCAAGCATAATGTAACAGCACCTAATGGAAGAAAACCTAGATATTCGAATAAGAAAATATCAAAATAAATATAGAAAGTACGAACGGAAATCTCAGTTGCTACACTTACAGCTTCATCTTGTGTACGTCACTCTCAACGCACAGGTAACCCGGATTCTCGTTGCCCCGTCCGAGCAAAATATGAAACGTTCACGTCTCTGGTCCGATGGATACATGTACCCCCTGGCACGCTGATGCAACAAACATGTTGACGTTGTCAGCAGTAAGTAACCAGGCAAGCAGGTCTGGAACTTCGTTCTGCTGCGCCAGCATACGGCTTGAGTACACCTCGGATGTTCGACACTGCTGCACGTTACTTGATGAGCCGAGCACCATATTTGCTGCTAGAGTCGGTGCCGCCTCAGATTGCGCGACCAATAAACCTTGCGCTGTTAATCCAGCGAATCGTATAACCGTGTCTCCCGAGGACAAGTCCTCGTCGCTTGTTTTCCTCTTGAGACCCGGCACCGTGCTGCCAACCTAGGCTCCAGAAGTAACGTCTCGTCCTCACTGCAACCTGATCTCTCTCCCCCCCGCCCTCTCTCTCTCTCTCTCTCTCCGTTTTTCGTCTTAAGCTTGGAAGAGGAGATGGAAGAAAAGTAAAGATGATTGCTTCTTATAGCGGGTAAGGAAAGCCAGCTGTTTCATGAACAAATCAGCCTCACGTTTTAGCGCTCGTCGCAACCAGGTACACTTAACCTACTTAAATATATATTTCTTGTAAAAAAGAACCGCTTATACGAATAAGCTGAAAAAACATGTTCTTCCCCGTGTGGATTCGGTCCCTTCTTTTGAAACACAACAAAACGAGAATGTGTATAATGTGACGCTTGTGTAATGGGCCGCTTTCCATGTTATGAAAGACATAACGTCTGGGGTATATATATATATATATATATATATATATATATATATATATATATATATATATATATATATATATATATATATATATATATATACACTGCACTGGCTCTATCTCGCAAAATGCGGCCTGCCATAGCGAGTATTCTGTATTTGAGCAATACCTCCGCAGAAAGCTGCCATGGTGAGCGGTTTCATGGACAGAAGTATTATACTAAATTACTTATGGCGGTCGTATACGTGCTACAATACGCATTTTAAACAGACCTAGGGACAACAGCGAATCTTTTGTTTGAGTAGCCAAGTAGAAATATATTATGTGAGTACTTCTCGAAGCAAAGGCGCGACCAGCTGGCCTCACTTAACTGAGGAATGAATTTGGGGAGAAATCGGCTGGGTAATAAGGAAATACTTGGCCGGAAAAAAGGAGTAGGGACAATAGGAGGCCACAGTTTTATAATTATGACATTGTCCCCATAACTTCTATACTGCGAACCCAAAGCGCTTCCATTCAATTATAAGTCCCGGCTGCTCCACACCTATTGCTCTCCAGTGCAGCTACAGCCTCCCACCTGTACTTCCCACTCGCCGAGCTTGCTGAGTTAATTCACTAGAGCCTCCGTCACGTCGGCTTATTGTGAGAATTATTGTGAGCCTAAACAAAGATCACGCCATTCTAATGAAAATAGTGATAAACGCAAAAGGAAATACAGGAAGGTTAACCAGAAGACTTTTAGTTGGCTAAACCATTCGTGAGGAAAGAAAAACGGGGGGATGGGGGATGTAAAGAATAAAAAAGTGGCTATGAAGACCTCCACAAAAGTATTTATGGCTATGCCATTGTTAATGAATAAAAATGTTGGGGCAACTATGCAATAGAAGCGCGAATACTGAGGAAACAGAGATGCTGGTGGCTTTCCCCTCCTCCTTCCTCTCTCTCTCTCCCTTAATTGTTTTCTCCACCCATTGCTATACTGTGCTGTACCAGACTATGCTATGCTTTACCCTCTCTCCTCCACCTTTCCCTCTTTCTCATCCTGCCATCAGTCCCCATCACCCTCGCTTCCCTTCCCCCTCCTTGCTATACTGTACTATACATGGTTAGGTCATGCTTCACCCTCTTCTTCCTTACCATCCCATCACTCCTCTTCACTGACCTCACTTTCCTATCCCACCACTTGCTATACTGTGCTAGACATGGTGATGCCACTCTTTACCATCTTCCTTCTATTTTCTTTTCACCTCCCCCTCCCGTCTCTCATCCTCACCATCATTTCCCTTTCCCATCCCCTGATATACTGTACTAGACACGATTATGCCATGCTTTACCCTTTTTCCTTCAGCTCTCCTTCCTCTTCACCTTGACGTCACTCCTTTTCTTCCTCACTTCCCTTTGCCAGCCCTTGCTGTACTACACTATACATAGTTATGCTATGCTTTTCCATCTCCATTCCTCCTTTTACTTCTCACATCACTTATCATCACCCTTACTTCCTTTCCCAGCCCCCTTGCTATACGACACTATGCTCCTTTCTAGGCTTTGCATGCCTTGGCATAGCGAGGCAGGGCTCCCCCCTCCATTAACGTGGCTCCTCCTCGCTCAGCCAGCTAATGCTGGACGACAATGCAGTTTTGCCAAGCTCCAATAGCTCCGCTGTTAAAAAAAAAAACAAAAAACGAGAGCCTCTATGTCCGAAGGAATTTTGCAGCCAGCGTCATCGAAGAAAAGAAACAAAACAGAGGGATTAAGGGAGAAGACGCCTGAGAATCGGGACAGCCGGTGGCCGGAGATAAAATCCGCGAAGGCTATTTGGGGAGATAAAGCCGCGTGTCCACTTCGGCACGTGCGGCTCTTAGAGGCGACGATTTCATTTAGCGAAAAAGCCCCCGCCGTTTCTGGATTAAACTTTCACGACGGCACAGGTTTCAACTGTGATCCCGCAGCCGAATGGCTCTCGCCGCCCACGCAAAGTACACTCATACCGGACACCTTTTCCTTTTTTGTTGTTGTTGTTGACGCTGTATTTGACGTCATCGGAATTCTTCGCAGTGCTATTTAGAGAAAAAAGCCGATTTCTTTACGCTTTAGTTATTGAAGATTTGCTGCTTTTAAGTGCCGCGAGGTCCGTATATTTTCCTTGATCAGTGCTGAAACGTTCTCGGAAAAGCTGCAGTACTTCAACCACGTATTGCCGTGTAATTTTTTTAGAGTAGCCTCCGGGTACAAACGTGTCCCGTACTTCGTGTGAATGATAGATGCGGCGCACCATCCAACATTTACGATGCCATCGGATACCTCGTACCAATTGCCTCTTCTCGAAAAGAGTGCCTTAAGGCAACTTGTTGAAAGTATATTTGGTAAGTACGGAAGCGAACAAAACCTGGGCCTCAAGCAAGCGGCCACAGACGATTCGAAAATAGAATGTAAAATGAAATACCTTCGTCCATGAACTAATAAAACACGACTAATAACAAAGTAATGTACATTTCGACAGTGATAGGTGGAGATTATTATCTCGGTTCACTGATTACGAGGTTATCAATGACTGTTCGGGCCTCACATCAAGCGCGCGACCCTAAAGAAGGCCGCAAAAGTCCACTGGCGCGGCGTGGACATGAATCAAAACACACTGGTGGGAACAAGAAACAAATAACTCATTTCCGTTAATTGTAACTTTTTCGCATTTGGATTTTCTATTACGGAGATCTATCACTCTAAGGTATAATCTGAGGAACCCTAAAACGTTGCAAAAAGCCGTTGAGACGCGGCTTCAGTGACACATCGTGATATGTATCTGTCAATATGCCGCGGCCAAGTTTAAGGAGGAATAGAATACAACTAAACGAGCATGTTTAAGCGTAGTGAGGTTCCCTTTATACGATAACAATGACAAAAGCGTACGCGCCCACGCTCACGCAGAGGGTAAAAAATAATGAAAATAAGGAAAGAAAATGATGCGTTATTTGCAGTTTTTAGTTGAACTGATTATGAAGCCAACGAAAAATGAAATCATGTGGACGAGGAATTAGGTTACTCGCACTCGTTAAAGACCAGACACACAACCTTCGCAATAGAGGGTCCTCACATTCAGTGAGATGTTTTTCTTCATCCACTTCATCTTCTCGCGTTATCTCATCACAATGACACTTCAGTTATAAACTACAAATAACGTCTTCTACGCTTTTCTCGTCTACGATATTAGTTCGCTTTAGATGGCCACCTCTATAGGCTCCACTTTATTATCGTCGCCATGTCTTCTCTCCTGCGTGCTTGACATCGGCCTTTGTTATGCCAATAAGTGACAGCGTTGTTTAAGCAAAACACCCCGGGGCAGCCGAGCGTTTATTAAAGTTACGCTTCATTTTCACCTATACAGTATGTCTTTTGGTCACAGCCTTGTTAGATGTCACATCTCAACTTCCACCACGCTCAGCCATTCAATATGACGGATGTCAAGAAGCTAACAGACTGGGAGAGAAAAGAAGTCACTACGAAGAAGAGCCGTTTGCGAAGTGAACTGTTCGTTCTTATCCTGAGAAGAATTGAAAATACTTAAGTCGAGAGCTGAGAGGACATCATGTCAAAGTATGTTTTTAGAATTCGAGGCCACATCGCACCGGCGAGAAGAATTAAGAGAAAGATGGTGGTGTGTCAGTCATAGACTTTTGTCTTTTCATGTAGAAGTCTATTCATATACCAGCGTAATTCATACACCAGCGCACATCCCGCGGTTTTGTAAACACCAGTTTTAATCATACGTGCTAACAGTATAGAATAACATCGCAATTATGCTCGAGAGGTCAAAACATAATAACATGTGGGGTTTTTTCTTCCCAAAGCCCCGACATGATTATGAGGGATGCCGAAGTAGAGGACTCAGGAAATTTCGATAATCTGGTGTTCTTTGCACGTGCACTGACATCGAATAGTAGAAAGGCCTCTACGATTCAGCCTCCATCGAAATGCGGCCACGCGGCCGGGATCGAACCCGAGACTTTCGGGTCAGCAGCCGAGCACCGTAACCACTGATGCACCGTGACAGGCGTGAGCTGAAGCATTATCACCACTAAGTAAGTATTGGAGTGCACAGACAAGAAGCGCAATCTATACTTGGTTAGTGTCCGGTTGTACACTGAATAAACGGCTGCGAATATTCACTCCCTAATTAAACTTTGAGGCATGATGTCACGTTCCCACAATTACATAAATGTGAACAACGTCACTCGCTGACCACGTGTACAGTCTATCACTACACACTGGCAACGTGATCTTTCAAAGCAAAAACCGAACGCTGTGTGGCACCTCCCATATTTTCCTGAGCTCTTCTCTTTCTCTCTCTCTTTTACTCCCATATTCCTTTCCGTATGTGTGAGGGAGAAAAGTGGAAGTAGTCTAGTTAACCTCCCTGCCTTTCCTATATTCCTTCTCTCTCTCTTCTGTTGACTACTTCATCCTAGCAGCTCAACTCCAGCCAAGCGCGATGGTAACGATTTCACATTTTTCGCGGAATGAACTGTGCAAGGAATGCAGTTTTCCTATAATTCCTCCTACTACAATTGTTCACACTAAAATAACTCACGGTGGCGAGAGAACACAACCCTTGAATAGGCATGCTGTCATGCATATTTAGAATGGCTGTCACGTCCTCGAATGCGGATCAAGTGAATTAATCTATATGACCGTAGTCGTCAAGAACTTGGTATTGTATCAGTTATAAAGCTTTTTGTATGTAAAACCCCATAAAATATGCGGCCCAGCCCGCACTGCACGGTTCCTCCGGTTTTTCTTCTTTGCTCACAAGTGCGTACTTACGTTTATTCATTACCTAGTGGAATCCACCCACGTTATGGTACATGTACGAATAAAAAAATCGAAAAAAAAAATAATACATTCATTCGCCAACACTTAAGGTCACGTTCCTCGTCAATAAACACTCTTTAGCGCACGCATGGTCTTCCTACAGTCGATAGCTTTGGTTAAAGAGCCATTACTCAGCCATTAAATAGCCATTATTGACTATTTCTGAAGCTCATTTTCTCTCTGTTTAATTACGTGGCGACCAGCGTAATTTTCTAATGAGTTTCACTGGATCGTCAGAAGCAGCGGGCGCTCGAGTTCCAGGTCCACGCAACAAAACACCACCACCGACAGTGTCCCGGCACTGCCCCCATAGGCTCACCTTTATTGCTTCCGCGTCCCAGACTCTTTGATTGGCGAGCCTGACACCGCAACGCACCAACCAGGAACCTATTTTTAGTCTTTCCTACTTGCCCGCATGTTTCACTGTTTACTTTTTTCTTCTTAACACTGGCTCTACAAGCTCCTTGGGTGTGTGCGTAAATACTCTTTTTTTTCTTGCATACCGGTCGGGCAGTTAGAGCTTTAAAAATTCTTCGATGACACTTTCATTGCCGTTTGCGATGGCGATCACAAGGAGGTGATTGAGAGATTTCTTAATTAGAATGTTCAAAGCGAGAGAACAAAGTGAAAATAATCCGATATAAAATGAGGGAGAAAGAAAAGGGCCAACACCGGAGAGGCAAAAAAAGAAAAAACCAGGTTAGTTGCCCTGAAACAGGAGAAGGAAAATCGTAATGAAAGGCAAATAGAAAGCGTGGAATATCGGAGGATTACGAAAGCAAGGGTGTATGCACAAAATGGCTCCTACCGTGCACTCAAAAGGCGATCACAGAGACTAGCAGAAGACTCTTCTATTAGTACATATGACAGCAGCATAACAGACAAGGACTTTGCGAAGCAGACGCTTGCTGTTCTCAGATTTATTATGTCCTACCAACAGGACCATGTTTTCAAATTTCCATACCTGAAAACAAATGGAAACGTTTGTTCCGAAGACGAAGCACTGAAAGCACTCCACAGGCGCCTGAGAGAACCGGCGTAAGAAG
>JALIZH010013842.1:0-44912 GCA_030522465.1 Rhipicephalus appendiculatus | reverse complement strand
CGTGCGTCAGCAGCGAGAACTTAGTTGCGCCAATATTTGTGGCAGAAACGAAAAAAAAGACAGTGTAACGGTCTGTGGCAGCCGATAATATGCCAACTAAAAAAAAAAAGGAAGAGAATACGTTGGAAATGAAGCAGACGACAGAAGAAATTGACTCAAGGAATCCTGTTCTGCGCGTTTATAAGACTAATCCCAAAGTACGAACGGTACAAAGTACGTAGCTTCCACAGTGATTTACACTGCGGTCGTCCATTCAATGCAACGGACTGTAAGGGTTACTTATATGAAGTGTTTTTGAGAAGCCTACTTGGAAAGGACCAATGATATATTTTGTGTCTCGCTAGTAGGCCACTGTCTCTCTATTTTCTGTCTCGCTATCAGGCAGAACCCGGCTGGCAACCCAACACTGGAGAAGAGGATTGAAAGATATGAAGAATTCCCTCTTCTGTTTTAATAATAATATGTGGGGTTTTACGTCCCAAAACCGCGATATGATTATGAGAGACGCCGTAGTGGAGGACTCCGGAAATTTTGACCATCTGGTGTTCTTTAACGTGCACTGACATCGCAGAGTACACGGGCCTCTACCATTTCGCCTCCATCGAAATGCGACCGCCGCAGGTCGGGATCGAACCCGCGACCTTCGGGTCAGCAGCCGAGCACCATAGCCACTGCTGCACCATGGCGGACCTCTCCTGTTTTTCTTTGGACATTTCAAAGTTAACACGCCAATGATGAGCCGTTGACGAAGACAGGCGCACGAATCAAAAGCGTCTGCCAACCTTCCTGAGGCAATGTGCATTTTACATCGCGCTTCCATACGTCGGTTCCCAGCTGTACTTTGGAGTAGCGGACGAGAGATTCGCGCTTTGCACGAACGTACACTCACGCACTCATATATAAGTATTTATATTTTATTTCATCAAGAGCGGCAATACAGATTTATGCAACTCAAAAGGTGCAGCGACACCTATGTGGCCTTTTAATATCGCATGCGTCTCAAGGACGCGGTTTTAAGTGTCCTAATGCTGTCCCAAAAGCTAGATAAGTGCACCACGTTCGCAACTCAGACACCATAAAGAAGGACTTGGCCCGGAAAAAGAGAGCAGTTACACGGTCAGTGAAATTTCGCTGCTTTTGTCATGCGTAATCCTGGTGCTGCTACAATGACAATCCTTTCGGAAAGGAACTCAGCAGTTAACAGCTATATCTCATTGATAGATGGTCGTTAAAGTAGAAATTTGCGTCGCTGCGAGAAGAATATCGTCCGTAACGACCTGATGTCTACTTCTTTGCACACTTATATGTCTTTATTTTTTCGTAAGCGATAGGCTATAGGCTGTCATAGTGGTAGCTATTGTAGGGCGAGCTTGATGGATAGCTAGAAACGACCCAATACCACAGTCGAGATGAGAATAACTCTTAAGGTCATACCACAACTATGCAGAACACAGGCGACACTTCACATGGTACATGTAGCAGCGCTTGTAGCATGCACTTTCCTGCCATCTTGATGGCTCCATCCTTGCGCTATGTTATGTTAGAAATTGTAGTAGATACAACAGAATGTGTCATCGTACCAACGATGATAACATAACATTGCATCAACGGAATGTCCACTACAGCCATAACTTTATTATGACTCAATTTTTACATAAGTCAGAAGATAGAAAAAACATGGCTGATCCCTCTGTCAAAGGGATCGGTATAACACGAAAGTGAAACGTGTATTCACAGAAGTAGTTGAGCGTTTATTGAGCATTGTTTCGCCACAAGGGCGAGGAAATGAATGCTACAGCAACAAATTGTAATGTGACGCGAAGAACGGCAAGCAGCTCGAAACATGCAGCGCGCACATCAAGCAGAAAGCACGCACGAAATGAGCATACACAGGACGAGCGCGGACTGTCGCAGCTCGACACTTAAAGCGCGCTGCTCTAACACAAAGAAAGGCGCACGAAACGAACGCACAAGTATACACAAGACGAGCGCGAACAATTGCCACAATGGTTACTTCGTGTGTGAGCAGCGCGCTCCTTTCGTAAAAGCGGCCGCTGCGGCAAGTGACCTTCGTGCACTCCTTAACCCCTGTAACTTCAAAGCAAACTTGCGGTGGAAGCACGACGTACAAAGCCCCCCAATTCCCCGATCAGGAGATAAGCGCGCGCGCACGAGCGACCACGCCCCGTGGAGGCGCGCGCTCATCGCAGCGAGAGGCGCGACGACGTTTAGAGCGCGCACTCCGTGCCACCTTCGCGCCGTGTCGCTAGTGATGACGAAAACGCGCTGAAGTCGACGAGCTCTGAGGACCGCCAACGGTAAATGGTGCATATAAATAGCTTGCCGTTAGCAAGCTGAGGTACGTACGCTCCCATGGCCGAGTGGTTTCGCGCCGCGCGCTGCGGAGCGAGAGGTCGTAGGTTCGACGCCCGGCGACGGAACTTTTTCTTCTAGTTTTTGTTTGATCTCAATATGTTAGCTTATATTTTACAACGTCATATCCGTGACGGAAATACGTCAGAGAAGCCGTGGTGGACCCCGGCATAAAACACTTTCGTGTCAAAAATATGGTAAAATATGTAATTAGGTGGCGCGAGCATTAAAGCAATGTTTGGGGGGAAAAAAACAACAAGAAACATATACAACTCATATATACTCTAAGACTGCCGAAATATTCAAAAGTATAAGCTCACCCTCCCCGTACAATCAACTCTCTTAATTTGAGTTTGCTTTCGTTATGGCATCGAAGGAGATTATCAGCTTAATGAGCGTAATTTACTACAGGTGATTACGCTGTGTATTAATTTTTATTAACGGCACTCTCCTCGTGAGCTTCGCTCGAGGCGGCCTTTTGCTTACGATTTTAAGCTGCCCGAAAGGCAAGAAAGTTAAGTGCGGATAAAAAAGAAAAAGAAAAATAGAAAGACATGCAGGAGGAAAATCGCGCATTATTAACGCTCACGAAGCAGGCGCGCATCTATGAAAGCGCTTCGCTTTCAACTGCAACAAGCGCGCCTAAAGCGCCCTCTAGATCAAACCCTAGGAAGAAAAAAAGAAAGAATATATTAAATGCGGGCGCGAAGAATGCAAACTACCAAATGATCCAAATACATCACTGACCAGCCATGATGGTGCGCACACACCATACAGAGCCACCACTCTCTGGCTTTAGAAACGTGCAGCACTGACAAAGATACGGACCTAAGGTTTGAAACAACAAAAGTTCCAAGGATTCAAATGTGCTTGACGAAAGGAAGATTTACGATTGGGTTATACTGTCGCTGCTCTCGCTTCGGCTTCTCGTGATTGGTCATACGTGGCGGGGCCTGGTCGGTCAGTGCTACGCAAAGCGTCGTCAGCACGTCACAGGTAGGAGTTCACCGACACATGGACCGGACTTTGTTCCGATACTGCACGCTTTTGTCTCGACTCGGGGAGTGTATATAGCTGCTGCAACAGCTCGGCACCGTTCGGAGAGCGGCAGGCGCTCGCTTCGGCAGTAATTAACCGAAAGATTATGAAAGCACGCTCCTAAATCAGACTCTAAGTGTTTTCTGCGCTGAATTTTTAATTATACGCGAACTAGCGCGGTAATGGGAGCAGACAAGCACCGGGGGATGACCCGGGTTTCCGGTGAGAAACGAACTTGCGGAGTCGTGCGCCAAGGAATGGATCATATATTATGTACAGCCCAGTGGCGTAGCCAGGAAGTGGCACACCATGGCACGTGCCCCTCCCCCCCCCTCCCCCCCCCCCCCCCGATTTTTTTTTTCGCCATGGCATACAGAGCCAAAAATGACCATTTCAATGAGGTGCCCCCCCACGAAATCAAGGAGGCGACCTCCAAGTTTTTTCGCATATGTTGCACCAATGCACTCGTTCAAATAACTTAGGTATATTAGGATTGTCTTTATAACTGTGGACGACTTTTTATGGCAATGAAGAAGGAACTACTAGGGTTGGATTGTCTGTGTTATTGCGCCAAGTGTGCCTCAGATTTCTGACAGCCTTTTCGAGTAGATTGGAATCGGCGTAGCTTCCACATACGATGGATTTCACATCGGAGAGTGCACCTCAAAGTGAGGCTGAAGTGAAACAATAAATTTGTTTAGACTGATAAATTATACTCCATAAACCTTAGTGTTAATTTCACCACCATTGCTTTATTAATAGATGAGAAAATCAATATCAAAAGTGTCACTTTGAAATTTACTGCCGATATTTCCGATGGTGACGTCATGGATTTCAAAGCGTTTTCTTTTTGTATTTTGGGCCCCATTGACCCAGTGATATTTTCTCAAACTTGCTATCTTAAGTCTCTGTCTCCCTGAGTAGACAATGTACTTAATTTTCACCGATTAGGAACTACATAAGCACTTGATGACGTCATTAAAATCTGTGACGTCACGGCAACTAGGTGGTGACGTAGCCACCCGCAATTTCAATTTGCGCATTTTCTCGTTTGCCATGCGTCTTCTCGCGTCAAATGTAGTGTTTTTGGTATCGTTCAATGGCATCGTTTCTTTTTCTTTAGTCTCCATTTAAGCTTATTTCAATGTACGCGCCGTAGAAAGTAAAGGATGTTTTCACTTCGTGCTGTCTAATTACAGGCAATGTGAATACAACTTTGTAACTATTTTCAACTAGGGCATTTATTTGCGCTAGTTAAAAAAGATCAGTGTGTGTGTCTAGCTAAAAAAAATCAAAAGATGAGAAAGAGGCAGAGAGAGAGCGATAGCTGCGTGCATGGCTAGCAGGTTTATGCCACGTCAGTGGTGGCGGGAAACGCCGAGGGAAAGGCTGAAAAAAAATAATTCGCTTCCTGCGATGCGAAACTCCCCGCAAAGCTCCGATCTCGTGCCCGGGGTTTCGTGGAACCAGATGCAGTGAATCGATCCGTGTTCTCGGAACACGGCGCTGCGTTTGAGAGCGCACAACTCAAAGGAGAGCGATGCCCCGCAGTCTGTTTTGCTTTGCGTTATCGCCCCTCCCAATCTTAGGAAGTTTTTTCGAGCACTCTTTCGAGTGACACAGCGTACCGGGGCAAACACGCTTCAATCACGGCATGCACAGTGCGCTTAAACAAAAATAAATAAAAAAAACATCGCTGCAGTTATCTGGGGAAGTCGGTTAACAATCTTTAATTTGAATTTTAGTAACATGAACGTTCACTTTTTGATAAATCAGAGCTTTGGGTTATGTTCGCATCAGCAGCAAAACTTGAGTTTATTCTGGTTCAACGACCCTTATAGATTGGCTCGAAGGGGTCAAGGACCATCCCGGGTGCTTGGTGAGAAAACACATCCTGCGCATAGCAGACGCTGCTACGAATATTTCAGCCAAATCTTGCAGTCGTGCGCGGTAAAAACAGTTTACAAGCGGAGAGCGAAGGTTGCCATTTCTTGAGGCATTCTGTTTTCATGCAGACGCCTGTGCTCACTCTCTACGCAGTTGCCGGCGCTTGCTGTTTGACGTCAAACAGCAGATAGCATGCTATTGGCGAATAGCCGACATAAATAAAGAGCGGTGTTTGTATAAGATGCACGTCTTGCCACGGGGTGCCTCCAAGTGTCGGCGTAGTGCTCTAAAGTCTGCTAACATTTAAACACTGAGCCTCTCTCGCGTACAGGAATCACAAAGGGAGTGATCGCGTTTCATCACGCACGTTCAAGGTCATTACGCGTGCTGACCCGGTGCCGCCTCTTCCCGTGTAGCTCCCAGTGCGCTCGTCGGGACTAGAGAAGAAAGAAAGCGCTTGAAGAACGCGACAAATTGTTGCAGCTCCGTTCGTTCTTTAAGGACTCGAGCAATTTCTGCGGCAATCGACTCACGAGGCAATAAACTCCGATGATGATGTCATTCGACGATTACTTCGAAAAATGGATTATGACAACTTTACAGTCTTGCGAAGAGCAACCATTTAGTCCAAGTTTAGTGAACTCTAACGACGAAGAATTGCCCAAAGAGTGCACATAAGCCGAAGCAGTGGTTTATTATTACGAACTTGTGAAGGTCTACTTACGTATGAATGCTGTCTGATTGGCCGACTGCCGCAGTCATTGCACATACTCACTAGCATGCAAGGACAACGCTGCACATGGCATTGCATTGACAGAAAACTCATATGTGCACAACCAAGTTCACTAATGCATCATTCTGGCACTGTTAAGCCAAATCTTTCTCCCTCTCTCTCTCCTCTCTTTCTCTCCCTATATATATATATATATATATATATATATATATATATATATATATATATATATATATATATATATATATATATATATATATATATATATATATGTATATATACACACATATATATATATTGTGTCCGTGCAGGACTAGTCACGTCGATAAGAGATCGGTCTTTATTTACTGTATAGCATTACCAGAAACGTTCATCTTTCAGATATCTAAAACAAATACGCGTGCGAAGCAAACTTCTGACGTTGCAATTTTGTTTCGATCTTCGTCAGAGTCACGAGGACTGGGCTCCGGGTCGAACTATACGTTTGGTAGGTGAGTCTACTGGTATTGCTGCATATTGCAGCTGATCTTTCGAAGTCCATCATTATATGTACGCGCATTAGAGGCACCACCAGAGAGAGAGAGATAAGAATGCCATAGGGGGAAGTGCTAGCGTAGAGGTGTTGCAGGGCGTCACGCCTGCTTCGTGATCGACCGCGTCCGGACGCACGGGCAACGCCCAGTCTTTGCGGCACGGGCGTGTTAAAAGCGGCATGCGACGACGGCCCACCCCGCTTTGGTGGCCGTGCACCACCGCTATCGTGGTCAGCGCCATCAGCCTCGGCGGCAAACGCGCTTGCGTTTGTTTACATTATTGAGGCTCGGAGAAAAATTTTGGCCTGTGCGTAGCGGCTGATTGAGCCCGCCAGGAATGCAGGAACGCTGGCCCGTCGATAAGACACCAACCAGTGGGACGAAGCAGAAACCTGGAGGCTTGCGAAGAGGGCTTAACTTAAAACGAGGACGACGCAGCGAGCCATGCAAAGCAAAATTATAGGTGTAACCTTAAGGGACGGGAAGAGAGCAGAGTGCGTCAGAGTACAAAGGGGTGTTAAGGATATCTTAGTCGAAATGAAAAAGAAGTAAGGCATGGACAGGGCATCTAACGCGTAGTCAAGATAACCACCGGTCATTGAGAGTAACAGACTGGGTTCCAGACGAAGGCAAGCGCAGTAAAAGTTAGGTGTAAGTAGAAAGACTAAGAAGTTTGCGGGGATAACATGACCGCAGCAAGCAAGGGACCGGGTTGGTTAGCGAAACACGGGAGAGGCCTTTGCCCTGCTGCGGGCGTAGTCAAGCTGATGATGATGACTCGGACACCACCGGTCCCAGACATCCAGGAAGTACTCACTGACGGCGTGTACATTTGAGCGTCTCGGCTCATGACTCGTAATTACCCTCACATGTTTACCACTCACATGTTTTAAGGCGAAAGCCTTGTATGTCTCCCGCGAACGTGACCCTGAAAGAAAAGCCGGCGTCGACTCGAAATCGTACAAATATTCATATGACCACTCACGTGCCTCCAGGCTCGAGGCGAGCAAGATGCGCGCACACTTCTTTTTAAAAAAATTGTTGGGGTTTAACGTTCCCAAAACCACTATACGATGGACGCCGTAGAAGAGGGCTCCTGAAATTTCGGCCACCTGGGGTTATCTAACGTGCGCTAAATGTAAGGGCCTCAAGCATATTCATCTCCATCGAAGATGCGGTCGCCGCGGCCCGTACACGGTCCCGTGACCTTTGGGTCAGCAGTCGAACCCCATAATCATAGGACAACCGTGGCAGGTCCTGACTTCATCTTTGCAGCGCGTGGGCCAATTAGTCCACATCTAGAATATACATCGACTGAGGAGAAAAATGCCCCCCACCTCCCGGAAGGGAATCGTGAGGAAATGCGAATGCATTCCGCGCGCGCTTCACTCCATTTATATATACGTGCGAGCGAGCGGACGGGAGAGTGGGGCGCAGGGAGGAGAGAGAGCGAACGGCGAGACAAGGAGCGGCGAAGCACTGCACCTAGACTCTCCTACACTCTCTCCACACACGCGGGAGCTCCGCCGAGCTTCCGCGATGCGAGCGCCCTCACACACCAGAGCGCGCTCCTCCTCTCCACTCACTCTCCGCTACTCCGCCCGCACCACCTGCTCCGGTTGCTAGGGGAGCGAGGATAAGCGCGCGCGCCCGCAGCTGGAGTGAGAGCGGAGAGATAACACCTGCCGGCGCGCACACCTCCTCCACCTATCCTCCTCCTCCATCGTGGACAACGCCGGACAACGCCGGATGCCTGACATAGCCCGACTAAGAAATGCATTCGCATTTAAAACTAGAAGATGGCTTTCGCCTTCTAGTCGTCTCAGGCGAATGCATTAGGGACTCGGTGAGTTTTTACTGTCTTGATGAAATTTATAATGTGTCATGCGTGAATGGGACGTCGAACAAAAATTTGGCATGAACGATATTGAACAAATAATGATGACGAGCTGCGTGTTCACTTCGGCTTCTTCGCCTTCGCATGACCATAAAAATAAGAAAGCGGCATTCGCGTGATTTAGTGTGCTCGGTACGACAGCCACATGAGATGGCCTTCGCTTTCGAGCACCCTTAAGCGAATGGATAAGGGACACGGCGAGTTTTTCCATTTATTAACGAAAGTTTTATTTACGACAGAAGAGTGAAGTGCAGGAATGTACCGAACACGCATGTACACGCACGCACACACGCATGAACGCACAAAACAAGCTCACTGTAGAAGCCTAGAGCGTAGAAACAAGGATTAACTCCGGACTACGGCTGCTTACTAATTCCAGTCAATAATAATAGAGCCGTTCCATATTATAAACAGTCACGTGCATTTCTTCCTGCAAACTCAGAACGTCGTGAAACCGACCAGTCATTAGCTGGGACATGCTTCCGCTTCTAGGCCAATGCACGGAACTGTGTGGCAGTGGCTAGCCAGGTGCATAAGTATCGCTCTCAACACGTGTGACAGACGTAACGACCCGAGCTCTCTACTTGCCGGTGCCATTCCCGCGCGGTCGATGACACGTTTCATCACGACGCCAGCGTGCCTCACTGCGACTGCCTCTGCCCGCCACTGAATGTTTGTATACGTAACTCCAGCCCGGGCGTCGACAGCGACGGTAACAATGTTTCAACTGGAGGACGGAGCGATAAGCACAGATATTCGGAAACGCAGAAAAACGAGAAATAAAACAAGAGCTGCTGCCTTAGGTAGAGAATATGAGGAGGCAAAAACGAATGTGCATGCAACACGTCGATAGGTTCGGCTGGGAATCTCTAGAAATGGGCGTGCCTGCACGACACCACCTCGCGAGTAGGCAGCTACTGAACGAGCGAATGACCTCGGCGATCGAACGAGCGCTCGCGCCGGGTTCATCTGATTTTACTGCCGCTGTGCGGTCGAAGATTTCTGCTTGATACGGGTTTTTGAAAGCGCGAAGGGACGTCGTGGTTTTAGCGAATGCAACTCGATCAGCCGCAAACAAAAACGAGAAAAATTTAGGAATAAGGCAAGCAGCTCGAATGAGTGTTGCCTTCAACGCCTCGTAGACGTTGTCTTCTGGTGGGGAAAGCAGCAGATCTCGAATTCCGGTAGCGGTTGATGGCGGCAGACTGCTCACCACGTAATGGTATTTCGTGGAATCTGCCGTGATGCGACGTGCAGCAAATAATGACTCTACCTGAATGAACCACAGTGCAGGATCCCCAGTCCAAAAGGGGAGGCAGTTTGACGTCGACGCTGGAGAGTGTCGGTGTGTCGGTGCCTTGAGGGGTGTTCATAGCCTTTGCTGCTCGTCCGGGTCGCCAACGTTGTGCGGGACGCGAGCGCGGCTGGAAATCGGCACAGAGAAGCGAGTAGTGCGTGCCAGAAGGACAGACAACAACTAACTTTATTTCAGCGACTGATGCAGCCACTACGGCTCGGTCGCGCACCCTCACACCCTTCCCTTTCCCGCACGCAACGCGATAACATTTTCACCGCAAAGATGGGAAAGGGTGTCTGTCTGCTGCTGCGCGACCATGAGGCCGCCACAACGTCACTAAGCCGAAAACCGTAGATGCCCCGTAAAACGCGAAAATTGACCGTCGCCGTCCCGCGTCATCGTCGTCAGCACGAATGATGGAAAAAAAGATCGTTATCACGTGACGACGTCATGGGCAGCCAGAATTGTGACGTCACATAACGCGACGTCACACGGTGACGTCCCCACATGAGATCGTCGCTTGGTCAAAAAGTGGGCCGATCACGGAGGCAGTGTGAAACCGGATGAGGTATACAGAGATAATAGTAATAATAATAATAATAATAATAATAATAATAATAATAATAATAATAATAATAATAAAACTTGCACCATCTCCCCGAAGGGAACCCTGATAGGATGCGAAGCAGCAGCGGTGCGCACGGCGTTGACCCGGTTGAAACGGGCGTCGACGCGGGTGCTGGAAGAACGGTTTGAAGCGAAACTCGGTGTAGCGTTTACTCGAGTAAACGTTTGTTTAAAACGCAAAGACACGGGAGGCGGGTCAGAGTTGTTGCGAGCGGGCGGAGCAGTCGGCAGCTGCGGGCGCTGCCGCGTGCATGCTGCGGGTGAGGGAGAGAGTGACGTCAGCGCGCACCTGCGAGGGAAGCGTGCGAGGGGAGCGTGACCTACTTGGCAACGCTCCAACACCTACGGCGAGGGGAACGCGTTGCGGCGCATTCATACGGACTTACGTAACGTACGGCGTTACACACGTGAGTCAAATAGCTGCTCCGCACCTAATAATAATATCCGCGGTTTTACGTCCCAGAACAACGCTATAACTATAAGAGCCGCTGCACTGTATAGTGGAGGGCTCCGGAAATGTTGACTATCACACGCGGGCCTCTAGCATTTTGCCTCCATCGAAATACGACCGCCGCAGCCGCGATCGAGCCCGCGACCTTCGGGTCAGCACCCGAGCACCGCAACCGCGTCACCAACGCGGAGGACGAGGAACAGAAAGCTTGCAGGGCCTCCGATCTTGGAGGCAGGGCAAAACCACGTTAGGTGCAAAAATATTTCATGGACGAGGAGAGGGGGGGGGGGAGGGGTGCGATCAATACATCGACTGAGAACCATAGCGTTGAGGCATTAATGAGCATATCATAGTCAAGATGTAAGTGCACAATCATAGTGCATACGTGTATAACTCATAGCCAAGTGCATAAAATCATCTGTACGGACTCTATCCGCGATGTTAACATGCTGTATGATCTGGACTATGCCCCTAGACTGTCCTGCGTTATACGCCCTGTATTGTATATATGTACATAGTGCTTCTGATTATTTTGCTTCTTTTATTGTTTTTTTATTTTTATTTTCTTTGCGTGTATCTTGTATATTACTACCATGATCTTGGGATAGCCGGCTTCTACGTAGCCTACCTTCCCATGTTTTTTTTAGATGTGAAGCATCTTATGGCGAAGCTTAATCCGGTGGTGGTGGTGGTGGTGGTGGTGGTGGTGGTGTGCCGCGTGCCCACCCTTACTGCGCATGCGCAAACAGTTCAAAAAAAATAAAAATAAAAAACCTCTCCCCCCTCTCTCTCCTCTAGGCATCCCTCCCCGCGGCAACCACACCCACACTGCGCATGCGCCTCCCTTCCTCTCTCCCCTCTTACACTCCCCCCCCTCTCTCCATCCCTGCCCGCGGCGTCTAACTCCCCCCTGCGCATGCGCGTCCCCCCCTCTCTCTCCTCCGCACCCCCCCTCTCTCCTCCGCACCCCCCCTCTCTCCTCTACGCATCCCTGCCCACGGCGTTCACACTCCCACTGCGCATGTGTGTCACCCCCCTCTCTCTCCTCTCCTATGCTCCTCCCTCTCTCGCCTCGCGAAGGAAGCGTCTCCTAGCGAAATTCTTGGTTGAAAAAAGCCGGCTTCTTGCGCTACACAACCGTTCACTGGCCACCCCGTATATATGGCACTGGATCTTGACCTGCAAGGTGGTGCCGGTGGGAGATTTCTCCTGTGCGTTGTTGAACAATAAAAATTCGCAGCGTGCGCGTTAACTAAAAGCGGAGTGCGGGTCTCTGTGTCCAGTCGCAGTCTTCTGTCTCTCATTGCCCATTAGCAGCGATTGGCATGTTCCAGTAGGAAAAACTGCTCCATCACTGCCTGCTTTGCGCCTCCCCAGTTTTCTCTCCTGCGCAACGCTGCGATGAGCGCCAGCGTCAACGCCGCCGCCAGTGTAAGCGTTAGCGCCCGCTGCTTCACATCTACACATGGTTCCCTTTAGCGGGAGATGGTGTAATTTTTTTCATAAATAAATAAATAAATAAATAAAGAACAAAAAGAAAACTGCTTTTGCGTTCCATTCTTCTTGGGCGAATGATTACGGGACCCTGCGAGTTTTAATTCATTGTCATCATTTTAGTGCGCAGCTCTAAAGGCCTGACCACACGTGCGCGTTGCAGCGTGTCAGCGC
This sequence comes from Rhipicephalus appendiculatus, assembly GCA_030522465.1. Lineage (NCBI taxonomy): Eukaryota > Metazoa > Arthropoda > Arachnida > Ixodida > Ixodidae > Rhipicephalus > Rhipicephalus appendiculatus. The sequence continues at coordinate 32,408 of JALIZH010013842.1, read as the reverse complement.
GTTTCTTTTTGACGCGGCGTCGCGCCCTCTCCCAATGGACAGAGAGGGCGCGCAGCTTCGTGTAGCCTCGCGCCCTCTCTCTAAATATGGCGAGATATGGAGAGGGTGTGACGCCGCGTCAAAACCCCACGCGCTGACACGCTGCAACGCGTACGTGTGGTCACGGCCTTTAGGCACCCGTCGCTGCGTTGAGCGTCGGCGCGCCTCGGGCCTCGTTGTTTTTTTGCCGCAACCGAGCGGACGAGCATAGGAAATGATTAAATGTTGGCGAGGTAAGCAGAGTGCTCTGCTGTGTGTGTAGTAACAGGACGAGCGCTCAGACGGAGAGCGCTCGTCCATTCCTGTCTTCTTTTTTTTTTTGGTCCCGTATTTCTTGCGCTCTGCTTTTATTTTATGGAAAGCAGAGTGCCCCACGAGACTACGAGATGTCGCCACAGTATATGTGATTTGATTGAATGGGCGACGCGAAATATGTAGCACTTTCTGGAAGCAATGCTATTACTCTGGAAAATTTCAACGAGTCACGTATACACCTGGCATGCTTAACCCGCAGATCAGATATTCATCAGTTCTCTCTAAACAAAACAAACAAAAAAGAAATTGACTAAATATCGGGGTTTGCGAGAGAAGTTTTGCGGCAGGCGTCCTTCTCGATAGTCGAGAAAATAGCCATTCGAATATCGTAGAGCAAGTCGTTTGTGTCGTTCGCTTCAAGGCGGCCTCGTGTGAACACGCCATCTCTTCATCACACAGGGCGGCCAACAACAGGACGTATGAAGCCCGCTGCGCCGACCAGAACGCGATCTGGTCGCGAATATATTATTATACACACCAAACTCAAAAATGGATCACTGCCCCTCACATGCGACCACGACAAAACCAGAAGGGCAGGCACACAAACACCTGTCGCAGCGAAAAATAAAAAAAAACAAGAACACTGATGAAGTCGAATGGTTCAGGCGCTTGTATCTACGATAGCGTAGCATTTTTTAATCACCGAAGAGTGTTCATCATTCACGATGCACTCGGAAACATGTGTCCGAGGCTGTCGGCTGACAGGCGCCGTTACGGATGAGCCACGCTGCCAGGCAGACCACTCTGCGATCATCGTTTTCTTTTGTTGTAGGAAACTTGTCCTAAGTTTCCTGCCATAGCTGCCGCCTTCTGAAGTGTTCTCCATCTTCCTCGTCCTAAGGTTTGTCGTCGTAGTGATTCGCTTATAACAAAAAGGATAGGCTTAATATTTCTTTCTTGAGAGCACAGGAACCTCTAATGTGTTGTACCTATAGTAAATAAGGTTACCTAATGCATCTAATTTGGCAGCTGAGATGCCAGTTACGTTGGAGCCGAGTATACTGAGCGGAAGATTCTTTTTTCTCGCCAGATATTTGTTCCCGAAAAGGACGCGAGACGGTCCTCTCGTGCGCTGACAACGGAGTAAACGAGGTTAAGCCTTGTCCCAAGTATCATGAATAATGTTAACCCAAAGCAGGAGTGTCGTTTCAGGGCAAACTCGCGTTAACCAGCCTCGCATTTCTTACTTAGTAAGGCAGAGGGTGCGCTGTCGGTGAACTAATGGATGTCAAAATACCATTTCTAAGGCTATGCCGGACGTAAGTACCACTTCCATTCCATGGTTATTTATCCTTTATTTTGTATATTTTATTCATCGTTCCTTTACTTTGCTTCATAGATCGCTCAGTCATCGAATTTTACTTGTGATAACTGTTAACCGGGACCTTCGGGGCCTATCAGGGTTTTCACGGCGGGCGGCGGTGGAAAATCACGCCCACCTCTCTGGTTCACCGCCCACTACTGCTATATATAGTCCTTAAAAATTACGCGCCTAAGAAACCAATAAATAGCAACTGTGGGCGCGCGCAGCCCCATCGATCCGTATGTCCCGCCCCCCTTGTTAATGTAAGAAAACAGTCTGACCAGGTGGCGTTGTGGTTTCATAGATCGCCAACTCCAGTGCCAGCGCTAGAACACAAGCGCCCTTGCTTCAAATATTCTATGCGCGTCGTGGATGCTTAGAAATAAGGGCCAGAAATGAAATGTGCATGTTTATAGAAAACGTGAAGTTTGAAAACTTGAAGTTCCTCAACTGAAAATCTCGCCCCCCTCCCCTCCCCTCCCCTTACCCCCCCCCCCCCCCTCTTAAAATGTCCCTAAAAATTTCTTGGGAGGACCATGGTGCCTATTTTTCCCTTAGCTTGGGGTTTAAAAATTGACCTCTCCTTTCTAAACAAGTTTTCAGCTATTAAATTTTTTCAAATAGACTAATAATTAACTTAAAGTTTTGCTTTCACCAGAGTGCTAAAAAAATTAAACACAGTTCCACGACTGTGAAATATGAGTAAACATCACAGTTGGCAAGAATGCGCTACCACATGACGAGGATTGGCTTTGTCTTCTTTCTTCATCATCTCCTTCCTTCTTTCATGTTTTTTTTCATACTTTATCACTTTTTACATCTTCTTATTCTTTCCTTTTTCTTTCATGTCTCTTTCTTTGCGTATCTCCTTCTACATCGCCCTCCCACCTCCTTTCCCTTCTCGTAACCCTGGCATCACTCCTCACACTCACTTCCCTTTCCCTTCCTTTTGCCATAGTCCTTCAAGCTATTGAAGGACTACACTTTTCCTAAACTTCACTACAGAAGGTTATGCAGTGCTTTACCCTCTCCCCTTCTTTCCTTCCTCCTATCATCACTCCTCGTCGTCCTCACTTCTCTTTCCCACCTTTTTTCTATACCGTACTATCCATTAACTCATGGCTATGCTATGCTAAGAGCTGCTTGGCAGATACCCGCTTTCTGTGGCGCATACCCGCCTAGATTTCGCTCTACGACAGCGGCCTTGCTCCGAGCTTAAACAGCTCGGCTGTTAAAAGTATGAAAACCTTCGTTCGTAATTGCCAAAAGTACAGCTGTTCCTTTTTCTCCATTAATTACTATCTAAAGAAGAAGTAGCAGTGTTCCGCAAGAACCTCGTGATGCCACAGACAGGTAAAAGTAGCACGAGTGCTGAGCAGAGCTGATGGCGAGCACAAAACACGGCAACATTTCTTCGGCAAGACTAACACAGTCGGACAGTGTATTCACTAACAAACCAACTATGGCGTAATGACCATGCAAGCGGGCGCTTGGTTAACGACGTATACCAGAGAGAAAGAAAGAGCTGAAAAATAAGTGGCGCGATTGCTCGCGATTGCTGCCATCCATTCTAAGAGGGAGTCTGGAGTCCTTCTCCAACAGTTCTTTCTTACCGCTGCTGTTTGTTCGGCCTAGACTTTACTTCGCGAGCAGACTTCCCTACCCGAGCCACTGAGCGGCTTTTCTGGGAGATTTCTTTTTTTATCGCCAGCCGCGGTGTGCCTGCTCTTTCTGCAACGCCAGCAAACTTCAGCTTCACTGTACTCTGTTGCATCAAGTGCACCGAAAGCTGTGGATTGCTTCAGCCAATCGGAAGCCACAATAAAGAGCTAAAGCTCCTTTCCAATAATAAACAAGGCGTTTCATTTGCTCAGTGGTGTTACGAAAAAACGAAAGTTAGTGGTGAGCATATCACACCGTTCAAGCCGAGCAGCATGCAGCACTCTGCGACACCTAACATGATTGCTTTACTAACAGTCTTCCAGGTATTTAAACATAGAATCCTAAAGCATATTGGAGAACCGTATATGCGACGGAAAACAATTTTATTTCTCTTAACAGCCCATAGTACTCGTCGAAGGTGCCTCGGTTTTTAACAGTGCTTTTCAAGGCAATTTTTTGTCATGTCAGGGAATCCAACAGAAAAATTTGTCTGTTGGATCCATTTGTTTGTGTCTAACATCAACAAATGAATATTCCTGCACCTGTAGCACTCACTCACTCACTCACTCACTCACTCACTCACTCACTCACTCACTCACTCACTCACTCACTCACTCACTCACTCACTCACTCACTCACTCACTCACTCACTCACTCACTCACTCACTCACTCACTCACTCACTCACTCACTCACTCACTCACTCACTCACTCACTCACTCACTCACTCACTCACTTCAATGGTTCGGGTGGATACGAACGATCGTAGATGTATTCCTTCTCATAGATAGATAGATAGATAGATAGATTGATAGATTGATAGATTGATAGATAGATAGATAGATAGATAGATAGATAGATAGATAGATAGATAGATAGATAGATAGATAGATAGATAGATAGATAGATAGATAGATAGATAGATAGATAGATAGATAGATAGATAGATAGATAGATAGATAGATAGATAGATAGATAGATAGATAGATAGGGACTTATACGGCCGGCATTGATCGGGCTTCTCCACACCAGGAAAAAAAAACAAGGAAAGAAACGAGAACAAACTCGCTTCCTCGCTTGGATGCGCAGCGATGCTACGGGGTAACCACTCGGCTGTGTGCTGTTATTTTCCGGCCATACTTCGGGGTTCCGACTTCGTAACTTTTTGTCTCACGGATGGCTGCTCCTTCCTGCTACATCGCAAGGAAGTGAAGTCTTGCGCAAGAAACTTAGCTCTCCGACAAGGCGCCGTGGCCTGTAGTGATATCCTCCCTTTTATTACATTTATTCTTACCTTCTCTCCACCGACGCCGAAGTTTGGGGGGGCTCGCAATGCTTTCGCAATCATCAGTTAAAGATGTTTTTTTTATCCTCATACTTTGTTTTATATTTTGTTCTTTTAGAACTAAAAATTCCGTACCATGTTTAAAGCCAGCCATATTTTGTTCTTTCTGCCGTGTAATGTACGCTCTTTTTATTTTAATAATTATAATAATATCTGGCGTTTTACATCCCGAAACCACGATATGATTATGAGAGACGCCGTAGTGGAGGGCTCCGGAAATTTAGACCATCTGGCGTTGTCTAACGTGCACTGACATCGCATGGTACAAGGGCTTCTACCATTACGCCTCCACTGAAATGCGATCGCCGCGGCCGGGATCGAACACGCGACCTTTGGGTCTGCAGCAATTTTTTTATGTTAGGTAGTTGGTTTTGGTGGACGTGTCTCGAAGAGGAAGTTGAGCAATGAAATGTTGAAGCATGAATTATAACCAAAAGACTTAGTCGTTAATAAAAATCGTATATTAAAACGTGTGAAATAATTATAACGTGTTGATTTCCTAAGTAGGCACTTTTGTAAAATTGTTCGAATATGTACCTCGGTTTCTGTCATCATCTTCGAGTAATTCAGCTCCAGGGAAATAAGTATGGCATGCGTCGTGAACAAATCTGAGAAAAAACAATCAGTACATCGCCCTTAAAAAAGCTTCCATGTCAGGCATAAGCCATATCGGTGTCTATTTAAAAAAAAATACATGGAAAGAGCATGAGGCAAGCAGTAAGCCGACGAGTTCATCTTACCAAATTTGAACTGAGGCACTCTTGCCGTGAAAGTACCTCTCTAAATAATGTTTTGACAGGAACGCTTACAAACTATTTCTCACGAAGCTTATGCTGTCGTTAAAATGATTAACAAGATAGCTTTCGTGCGACAAAAGAAGCAATACAACAACAACAACAAAAGGAAAGAGCAAGAGGGGGAGAAAATAAGTTCGATTGTGTTTCAGCCATGCGGAAGTTGCTGTAAGGTCACAGAGCATGCAGGATATGCAAGAATGCTGGACACAAAACACCGCGCCTCGGTTTTGTCGACTTGGTTTTTGTGTCTTTCCTGGGAGTCCTCGCTTTTCGTGTTGGTATACGAGAGCGTGCAACTTTTAACTGGTCTTTTTTTTTTTTCTCTCGTTTTTACTGCTTTCCGTGCGGAGAAATAACATCGCGGTCGGGCACTTTTATAAGCGTCGCTGCCTTCCTGTGTCCTTTGTCCCTTGCTTCGATTTACTATAAGCTTATTTTTTGAAACGTAGCGTTCCTTTGTATACTTCCGTTTGCTCCTCCATTTCCAATAAAAAAAATTTAAAAGAACTCCTCCATTGTTGTTACGCTAACTTCAGACGCCCTCAGCTATTGGTGTACGCCAGAGACTGCTTTATTTAGTGGCGTACAGTGACAGAGCCGCGTGGGGCATATATAATACGCATGCAGGTCAGGGCATCCGCGCATCGCGAGAGTAGAACTCCCAGCGAAAAGAGAGAGAGAGAGGACTCTTCGGCAATCATGCTAATTACGGGGCTAGCCTCAGTACAAGCTGCTGCAGCGATCTGCAAAGAAGAAGAAAAAAATACGTGTTCGAATGGACACGGTGCTTTTATGCCGGCGTTGTTTTGCGATACAACCACGCTAAGTCGCGATTTCATAGCAAAGGAAAAAACCGAAAAAAGAAAACATAAATGGGACAAGCAAGCGCATAGGGCTGGCGATGTAAGGCCCCCTTGAGTCGAGTGGATGAAAACTGCGTCTGTCACGTTCAGCAAGTAAAGCGGCGCCCCTTGATTGCGTAACAAAGGAACCTGGAAGTTGTATGAATATGGACTATGCAATTCGAGCGTAAATGGCACAGCCCGCAAGATGAGGTTACATATCCTTAAAGGGGTGATAATGTAAAGATTGTATAGAGCTAAATACCTCATTTAGGTTTCCATAATGAGTCCAATGTAAGTAATTACATTCGAGGGATTTTACGGGTCAAAACCCCCACGTAATTGTGAGACACGCCGTAGTGTGGAACTACGGAATAATTTTGAACGGACTAAGGCTTTTGAACGCGCGCCTAAATCTATGTACACTCAATCGCCGAATAATATCGGCACATTCTTTACGCGAATGTGCAATATCTTGCATGTTCATTTTTTTTCTCTGCCTCCAAAGTTTTCGTCGATAAAGATGACCTCTTACAGTCTGCTATGTTGGATACTTTTAGCAAGAAAATGTATTTAGAGACATATTCAATATTACAACGAAATAACGAAGCAAGGCAGTAACAATTGAAAAAGGAATCTGTGAAGTGAAGAGAGAAAAAAAAAACACAATACTGATCCCTGTGCCTTAGGAGTCGGATAAAACACGAAAGTGAAACGTGTCTTCACAAAGGTGTTGAGCGTTTATTGTGCACTGTTTCGCCAGAAGGGCGAAGGAATGAATGCTACAGCAACAAATTGTAATGTCAACGCGAAGAACGGCAAGCAGCTTGAAACTTGCAGCGCGATCCTCAACCAGCAAGGACGCACGAAAAGAACATACACAGGACAAGCGCGAATCCACAGCTCGACAATCCACAGCTCCACAATGCCACAGCTCGACAATTAAAGCGTGCTTCATCACAAAGAAGGAGGCACGAAACGAACGCACAAGTATATATACAAAGGACGAGCGCGAACTAACAATAATATCTGGGGTTTAATGCCCGAAAACCGCGATATGATTATGTGAGATGCCGTAGTCGAGGGCTTTGGAAATTTCGACCACCTTTGGTTCCTTAAGGAGCACCTAAATCTAAGTACACGCGCGAGCGCGAACTAACAACTCCCACAGTTTTTACTTCTTTGTGTGATCAGCGCGCTTCTTTCGCAAAAGCGGCAGCTGCAGCGAGCGAAGTGACCTTCGTGCTTCTTCGACGCCCACTTCCGGGGAAAGCACAAGCGGTACAAACAGCCCCCCCCCCCTCCCCATCACGAGGTAAGGGCACGCGCATCGCTACGCGCGGAGCGATGAACTTTAAAGCGCACCCCATGTGCCAGTTGCGCCACCTCGTTAGGGATGACAACGAGAGCACGCTGACGTCACCAAGCTCTGAGTACCGCCTTCTGTAAATGGTGTGTTTCTACAGCTCGCCGTTAGTGAGCTGAACAACGTACGGTTTGCGGCCGATTGGTTTCGCGCCGCGCGCTGCGGAGCGAGAGATCGTAGGTTCGACTCCTGGAAACCCTACTTTTTCGTGCCTTTTTCTGTGGCATCTATTGGTGTATATTTTACAACGTCACATCCGTGACGGAAATACGTCCCTGGAGTCGTGGTGGACTCCGGCATAAAACAATTTCGCGTTAAAATGGGAGAAGTTTACACTTGCCATGTAAAGCTTAAAAAACAGCGAAGCTGGTTGATCTTATGGACTTAACTTGGCCTTCTTGTTTGATGCTAAGTCTTTCCTTGGCGTAGACAAAGTAGAGCCAAACCACAGCCTGTCACGGACCATGCAAGAATGTCCAAACCCCAGCGTCAGAACTAACGTGCAAAGCCGGCTGTGGCACCCCCCAGTAGAAGCGGGCCTTTCATTGCTCGTACTCGGCTCGCGCGGCGGGCAAACTCGGCGTGGCGGCTGCGCGGACTGTCTCCGTCCGTGACGCTTGATAATCAATGGCGCGTGATAAGCAACGGCGCGGAGGATTTTTTGCGGACATCCGACGTTTTAACTCCAGCTTTAAGAGCTTCGCTTTTATAAAGAGAACAGCGGAAGCAAGAAAGAAGAAAAATATTTGGCGATTAATAAAGTGAATGTACACAGCATGTACGGGCGTCATCAAGACGTGCTCACGTGTACGTTACATTCTGTATGTGTCGGAACATCTGTGTTTATATTTCCCTGCTGACAGCCTCAGTTGCGCATTGACCGTTTTTTCTTTGGTTCCTTGCTTGAGCTTGTACCGTCCAACCTGCCGATCCACCAATCCACGTCTTGCGAGATGAAACGTACACAAGGCAAAGCTCCACGATGGAAGAAAGACAAACTGTATCTCCCGTCTACCACGAAGCTTCATCGGACGGCGGATGCTCTATGTACTCTGCCGTGCACGGTGGGCTGTGGCCATCAATTCCCTCTCCCTCACACCAACCCGTCTCTCTTGGTCCAGTAAGGTTTTCCCTCGTTAGCCCCAGTTGCAGCAGCACGCTTGCCTTCCAGCTTTCTCAAGCAGCTATAGAGACCCAAGGTTGCTTATCTCTCTCGAGCTCGGTAATTGCCCTATCTTTCAAGTCAAGGGCCCGTCGGAGCAAGCCACCCATTCCCTTTTCCTGCGTCCAGGTTCTCTTTTTCTTTTACTCACTTCCTTTCTTCTCGCCCTCGCACGGACTGCGTCTGTTAGAACTCTCGAGCGAAAGGTATATGGCAACGCTCTAGCTCACTCGATGCTCCATCTATTCCCTAAGTGCTCCTGGCCACCTCTGTACGGACTCTGGCAACTCTTGCGCTTGATGTCAAACTGTGAGGTAGTAGCGGCTTGGCGGTCTAGAAGGAACCGCTGTTCTTGCTGTCCCATTCTGTCATTCATTTCTGTCGTAAGCGTTCAGCAATTACTCTGATCCTGTTGCTTTAATAAATTTCTATATAAAATTACTGAACTATAAACTTTTCTTACCTCTACCTCATAGCACGAATTACTTGTGTAAATAGTGGATTCACAGCCCAGCTGCAGTGGTGTCCACAATCATGGTGTGGTTCTTCTCGGACGTGAAACCTCAACAAGCATTATAGTACACACACGCAAACACACACACGCGCGCACACACACACAGACACACAGATGCGCGCACACGCACACACACACACACACACACACACACACACACACACACACACACACACACACACACACACACACACACACACACACACACACACACACACACACACACACACACACACACACACACACACGAATGTGCTTGTAATGCGCGCAGCCACCTACACCTCCATTGCTGTGTTATCTATGTCATTGTGTGGTGAAACAACGGTCTCCAACAGAAATATTGGGCACAGCAAGAACTTTGAGCGCATTTTTTATTACAAAGTGGAAAAAATTGGCCGGGATCTGCAGTGCTTCACTGCGAATGTCGTCGAAAGACGATAGTATTGTGCCGGCCGTACTACGATGTTTTGTCTTGCCTCAAACAGCGCCTATCTACGTTGAATTGGCAGCATCTGGACGGAATTGATAAAATAGAGGAGGCGCTGCGCGAGATATGGACACCATCGAAAAACATGAGCTTGTGCTGAACCAAGGGCCACTGCCAGCTGCAGCACTTTATCGTCGGCACAGGGCTTTTTCGTGCAAAGCGTCGCAGTTCGTGCACAGCATCGCATTTTCAGCGCAGCCTAAAAAACACTTGGGTCTTTAGAATTACATGTCTATGTATTTTCTAATAAAAGAACACGCGACCTGATACTTACATAATGTTGCGCCTCAGGTATTCGTAGTATTTGCTTTTTTGATCGAATTTGTTCACAAGTATTAACGTAAACACCAGTTCAAGATGGGTGGGCGTTCAGAAAGTGGTTTAACTTTGGCCGACTAGCTGAATCAGGTTACGGACAGACAGACAGACAGCCAGACCAAAATTTTTGCGTGTAAGTATCCCAAGAAAGACTATCGTCTTTAAAAAGTAAATCAAGAACTCAGCCCAGCGTTCTACCGTCCTAAAGCAGCCGCTCCTGCTAGTGGTAGCTTCTTCGTAGTCAGAGGCATGCTCAGGATTCTCCTTGAGTCCTTCGCCGAGTCCTCAACTAAGCTCCTCCCCAGAGGTCAAGCCCGGAAAGAAGACGAGCTCCACAGTGGATATAAATATGAAAATGAATTGATGAGGCACTTTTCACAAAGGCCTGTCATTGGTCTCCTGCTTTTCGGGGTGAGATTTTTTATTGCAAAATGAGGGGTCTTTGGTCGCCATTGTCGTAAAAAAAAACAAAAAAAACAAGCGAAGCCATGACTCTGCGCATTAAAGAAATGACGTGAAAGGTACGATTCACTAAAAGAATTGGCACTACCCCTTAGATCAGGGTTCTCAAACTCACCTCAGCCAGCGGGCCGCAGACACGGAAGTTTACTTTCGCAAGGGCCAGGACAATGACGAAGGTAGGAACGGAAGGTGTGTGGGTGTGTGGGGGGGAGGGGGGGGGGGTCGAATATATTGTACAATATGTTAGCTAAAATTACCATTTGAAAGAAGACTTTTTCTATATCTCACATATGGAAAAGTCATTACAATAGAGCAGGCAAGTAATGGCAGAACAGCTGAGCGATAGGGGGAGTCTATTACATGCGCCACAAACTGGGCGACACAGGAGGAACAACAACCAGAAGCAATAGCTTTATGAAGAAAAAAAAGAAGAAACACGTATCGACAACCACACAGTTCGAATACGGCACTGTAGCTGCTTGGTTGCGTACAATGTCATCACGACTTTTTTCTCAGCGCCTCGGGAACAATCTTATCGCGTGTTGACTCGCGATGTTTGCTGTTATAGTGATTACCATGAAGAACGACGACACGGGGAGCATGAAGCCGCTCATGTCAAATATTTCTTTCCGCTAAATCAAATTAAAATAAATACGTTCCAGCCTCGACAAACAACGTTCCTCCTTTCCTTGCGCGCCTCCGATTCTACGCCATCTGCCGTCATCTTCGTGCATAATCCATACGCGTCTCGTATGCATCGCAATCGACCTGAAACGAGGCTGTGACGAGTGCGTGGGGCTAACGGCCAATGACACCGTGAGCGGCGTAATTACCGAATGCCTCGCAGCGCTCCCTTTGCATCGCGTGCATCATCATGTCGCGTCGAGTACATCAAGATTACAGTCGCAGCCATAAAGCCGTGGTTTTCTTACAGGCAGCATTAACCCTTGTGTTGTTCACTCCCCCGTCCGTGCCGAACATACCGTCCTCGTAGTAATTTGTGTATAATAAATAAATAAATATATATATATATGTATATATATATATATATACATATATATATATATATATATATATATATATATATATATATATATATATATATATATATATATATATACAAACAAACATATCGATAGACGTATCTGCAGATCCAATGCTGAGGACCGTGTTCCGGCCCTAGGCCGAATTGTTGGAAGAAATCGACACTTCTTTTGGCACGTTCGTTCCTTCATTTTTCTTCTCAATGTTTATATATAAATAGCTCGCTCTGTCTCTATTTCTTGTATATATATATATATATATATATATATATATATATATATATATATATATATATATATATATATATACGTAGATTATGGAGAGTCTGGCTTCGGTTGCCGTAGAACAAAATAGCAAAATATATATACGCCTCTAAAAAACTGTTTATTGGTGACGTTTCGATCGGAGACCGAGCACCTCAAGATTAAAGTCGGAGCCATAAAGCCGTGGTTTTCTTACAGGCAGCATTAACCCTTGTGTTGTTCACTCCCCCGTCCGTGCCGAACATGAAGATCGGTCTCCGATCGAAACGTCACCAATAAACAGTTTTTTAGAGGCGTATATATATTTTGCCTATATATATATATATATACATCGTAGCTCCGGCAGCCCGGAGCTACGATGAATCCACAATGATGATGCTCATACACGACAAGGATCCCTATTGCAAAAAGTAAAACCAGCGCCCCCAGCGTGATACCAGTACGTTTTCTGCCGCTGGATCGCACTGGGAACACTGGTACACGCTGGGATTCACTGGCACTTCGGTGAGCGCACTGGGACAGAGCTGGGTCGCACTGGTAGGGGCGTTGGCTTGGCCGCTGTGACGCTGGCGCGTACTGGGAAGCGCTGGAAACGCTGGAATTTTCACTGGAGTGCGCTGGTGCACACTGGAGCCTGCACTGTTTCTTCCAGTGCGGCATGCACGTTTCTGTAGTGTGTGCGGCGGAATGTTTCGGTATCTTTGAATATAGAATGTTTAATTCGATGGTACCAATGGATGCTACCCTAACAGGCAGGCCCGTAGCCAAAATTTTTTTTTTGGGGGGGGGGGGGGTCCCCCCGAAAAAAATTTTGGTAGCCTTGAAAAACACCGATTTTTATTATTTTTCCTCGGTAAACGCCCCCTTCCATCCGAATTTCGAGGGGGAGGCCCGGGCCCCCTAGCCCCCCCCGGCCAGAGGCCTGCTAACAGGTCCCAAACATTTTCACAACTTCTAGCTTGGCAGAGAAAGAGAATGATAAGCGCAAGACATTATGTACTATATGCGAAATCACCGTCATTTTTACTTTTCCCCTTTGGAATGCAGAAAAAATTGCGTTAATAGCACAAAGGAGCCAACGCTGATTATTTTGCTTGTTAGTTTGCTTTTTTTTTCTTATTCACGCAGATTCAATAACGGCGTTAATTCTTGCGGAGAACGTAGCAGCGATGAATGCACTTTTTGTGCATGCGCCGCGCATATACCAGTCTGGCATCAGGGATGGGTTGTTGTAATGATTACATTTTGCAGTGTTTATAAGTCTGGAGGCGCCGGTCCTACCAGAAACAGCAAATCGTTACATCGCCGCACAGTTGGCGAGAAGCAATTGAGCTCTGGCTTCGCAACCCCCACCCAACGGAGGCCAGAAAAACAGCCGCCGTTCGATATCAGCACACCGGAAACGCATCTCTGGCACTGTTTGCCCTTCCACTCACTTCAGCTGAACTTTAGTTAACCATTAGAAAGGTTCCGAAGCTTGAATGCAGAAACTTCAACCATCGCAACTCAGCTGCGCCGAGACCGGTCCTACCCAGCGAGACTCCCAGCGAGCGTTAGGCCTAGTGTGCCGGCCGTGTCCGTCTACATGTTACCGGCGCTTCGCGCTTTAAGTACACGCAATTCTAAAGCGTAAGGATGACTGTAAAGTACAGTTTGGACATTCGTTAACCTAAATCAACCATTGTTCCTTGTGTACGGTGTCCGCACAAGGAGCGATGACCATCGAAGCGACGCGCTTTCAGCAACGCACACAAGCTGAAACCGAAAGCTGCCGGCCGCGCTACCGGTACTTCTCGTGACTCTTATGTAAGAACGCATAATTGTCAGTCGGTAATTTGGTACGCCTTAGTGAACTAACATAGTGACATATTCCTTTAGCGCATTGTATTTGTATTTATTTGAGCGGTTTCTTAGTTATAGGTATCGATAGAACTGCAAATCTGTACATTGGCACGCCCGCTGTACTGGCGTATCGTCGCTTGCGCGATAACACTACTCAATACTCAATCATGTACGCACCTGTTTATCGAACTAGTCATCATAAAACCTCTGTAAATGTTGACCAGTAGCAAGAGCGAGAAACGGCTATTAAAAAAATCGGCAGTAACAGCCAGCAAACAGTGCCTGCTCTAGGTGTATTTCATATTTTTCATAGTTAAGATGTGAATTCTTAAAGAAACTTAGCGCTCTTGCCATTATCGGCATGTCATCCGGTACCGGCCGCCGTTCGTTTGTGTCTAATAAAGACGCGCAGTTGTTATTTGGAAAGGAAGATCGCGTCTATCGTGACTGTGCGACATGTAAACATGAAGCCGAACCGTGTGTTAGTTGGTTAAATAGTTGTTTTACGCACAGCTAAGCATGTTCCGGCGTGGCGTAGTGGGTAGAACACTCAGTTCGGAATCAGGAGGTGGAAAGTTCGAATCCTCCTGACAGGTACTTTTTTTTTTCATATGGCTTTTTTTTTCTTTTTTGTTATTGCGTTAATGCGTTCTCTATCACTTCTTTCACTAATATATTTATTTATGGCACATAGGCACCGCTATTTCAAGCTGTAGAGCCGTATTGCGCGGGAGTACCAGCGCCTCCCAGTAAAATGCCGCTCCAGCGTCCCAGTATCCAGCGCGATACTGGGCCCATAATCCGGCATGGCACTGGACGCTGGTACCCAGCGGCGCTGGGTTTTGCGATAGGGATGAGGATGCATAACCAACATATTATGATGATGATAATGTACAGATGAACAGGATGGGTATGACAAATGCCCACAATATATATATGAAGAGGAAGAGAGAGAGTTGTCGCGTGGCACAACGGAGGCGTTGTCCTGAACGAACGAACGTTATATGTTATTGGCAACGAAAATGTTTCCGTACAATTTGCGGGCGATCACCTGCCTGTTGTGTGAATATCATATTTTACGAGGAAGACTCGCCTTCGGCGCTTAAAAAAAATCGAAGCTGGTCGAGCCGGTGTGATGCTGACGAAAACAAGTGGTCCTGCTGGCCAGGATCGAGCGGTCGGACTCGAACGTACGCGCGCTCATCGAAACCGATGCGATATCCTTGCGCAACTACGGTCTTTCATCGCCTCTATAGCACACAGAGGTTGGGCATAAGTATGGGAATCCGATAAGAGCCCAGGAGCTGTCAGGCGATGCATGAGCACGTTACGACATGAGCACGTGGTGTCTCCGAAAAACTTACGATACCCTCCGGGCACAGCCGTTAAGGGTAAACCGCACGTCGACGCCTCCATCGTCTCTCGAAACGTGTTTGCTGTTCACGGAAGAGCAAACAGTTTACGCGAGCGAAAGGAATTTAGGGCGGGCTTCGGCCTGTCTTGTGTGCGTTGCCCACTTTTGTTCCGAACAGTGTCACCCCGAGGAGTTTCTCTGGAGCTTGGGTTTCGTGCACTATGGAGCACCGCGCGCGTTTGCACCCCGAAAGCGGTTCTGCGTGAATTTTCGATCGGCAGAGGAGGAGGTACACAGACCCGCTTTGTGCAGCGGCACGTAACAGCACGCCTTAACGAGATTGTACGCGAATGCAAGTTTGAGCGAATGAGGGCTTCTACGAAACGGAGCGGTTTGTTGATTCGTGGCAGCGAGCAGGCTGTCTCTTATTGCGCATTCGGCTGTAAGAGGGACAGCCATTTACATACACGAGGCTCTTCTGTAGATGTGCCATTTGCAAGACCAGAGAGCTTTAAGAGTGGCAGTGCTGGCAGGGGGGTAATCAGAGAACCCGCATCTTGGAAACTTAATTAGATCATAGCGGGCAAGAAGAGAAAACAATTATACGTAGAGGCAAATCATTTCTGCCAGAGACGCGGGGCGGCCTATATAGTTCAAGCCTATCAGAAACGTAGGAAATTTCCATCTCACCGCATCGCTCTGCCTCCTGAGGTATATACGATCGACACGGCGAAACGAATGTTCATGCGATCGTGAGCTGCCGATTTGAAAAATCTTTTGTGGAAAATTTTAAGGAATGTCGCATGGGCCCGCTTTCCTTTACTTCTTTTTCTATGATGTCTTCGCGCATAGGAACGCGGGAATGAAGTTTGGCACGACAAAATTGCATATATCTCCGCTGTCATTGTTCTCGGCGACTCATGCGATGTCGGATAGTTCTTCTCTCTGGAAAGCGCAAAGACGTGAACACGTGTAAGTGCAGTTCGTGTAAATCCGTGATGTACCCTAGACTTCGGAAGATTGATGATGCAGGCGGGGACTGTAAAGCGAAGTGAAGCACAGCCTCCGCGCGAGAAAATGGGGGCGGATGAAGGCAACTTAAAGCCTTTGTCGCTATACAAGCACGCTGCAATGGCGCTGTGGAACGCTGTTCGTCGGCGAAATAAAAAAAAACCGCCAGGCCTGCGCAGAAGGCGCAGCACAGCCACAGCGAAAGCTGGGAGAGCGGCCTTTAGCCTTTTTTAAACACTCTTGGCGCAACTACTACAAGCCCACTTGCATGGTACCCACTACACTATAAATCATCATAATTTTTGTGTAGCGGGGAAGCGTCTACTATGCCATTCTTCGTCATTCTTCAGAAAAGCGCGGTGCCCGCTACACTCTTGTAACGAAATATGTGCACTTTGTTGATGCTGTGGCTGACGACGATGAAGAATTATGCCTCAGGCTTTTGGAATGGGTTGGAGCATTGAACGACTCACTCGTTACGCAATTCGCATTGTGTGACGCCTGGTTCTTACTTTACTGCTCTAAAACGCTTTACAACACACGTTAACGCGATTCCTTACCCGATATGAAGCCTGCCTAGGGTCAGTTTGCACCGCAGTTTCAAACACGGAGGCATACAGAGGGGCAATGATTCGTTCGCGTATTATTCGTTTCACTGAGGATGAACCCACCAAAAGAGCACTTGGGGATGAAAAGCGATACGCGCTCTCCAAGCAGATATTGCAAATTGAATCAGGTGGCTCCATATGCACAGACACACAGCAAATAAGAGCCGCATTTGAAGATCATTACAAAAATCTTTTTAGTGCATCTGAGCCTCTGGCTGATTACGAAGAAAAAGCTCACCGATTCATTGCTCTAATGCCAAATTTACAGGAGGAGGATCGGCTCACTGTTGATGGGCCTATAACTAAAGGAGAAATTAAGTTTGCAATTGGAACTTTGCAGAAAAACAAAACTCCAGGACCAGATGGCCTTAGCGCGGAATTTTACATAAAATTTCAAGAACTTCTAGTGCCTTTTCTTGAGCCACTTTTTAAAGAAGCCTACGAACTTTGTGAACTGCCTCCTTCTTTCTATCAGGGACATACAACTTTGATCCCGAAAAGTACTGACAGTGAAGTATTAAAGAGAGTAACTGGGTACAGGCCGATATCTTTATGTAACGTTGATTATAAGATATTTGCGAAAATACTTACGAACAGGTTGCAAACAGTGATTACTAAATGTGTCGGTGCCCACCAAACATGTGGAATTCGAGGCCGGTCGATACAAACGAATATTCATATAGCACGGTCAGTCCTTGAGTGTATTGACAGTAGCATGAACCAGGTAGCGCTTCTTCAGATTGACCTTGCTAAGGCTTTTGATAAGGTACGGCACGATTTTTTGTTCGGACTGCTAAGGCATCTCCAACTAGGAGATGTACTGTACAACGGCATATCACTTTGTTACAAAAAGTGCACCACAAGGTTAATTGTGAATCGCACGCTCTCAGGTATAATACAGATAAATTCGTCAGTACGTCAGGGGTGTCCGCTCTCACCTTTACTCTTTGCAATATACCTGGAACCTCTTTGTTTAAGTGTACTGCTAAATTCTGGTATTAAAGGATATAGATATGAAACCGAGGAAATTAAAGTGCTAGCTTACGCGGATGACATTGCCTTCTTTTGCGTGGATAAACCGAGTGTTCAGGAAGCACTAAACACTACTACGCGTTTTTGTGAAATTTCTGGAGCGAGTATAAATTTCGACAAAAGCAGAGGATTCTGGCTGGGTAAGTGGGCTCTAACTCCTTCGGTGTTTGCAAATATTCATTGGAATAACACTCCGTTACGTTACCTTGGCGTGCCTCTTGATAACTACCGTAATAGTGGTCCTCATTGGACGTCCGCGATAACCACTCTCCGTCGAAAGGTGTCATCTTGGCAAGGACGCGACCTTTCTATTTTCGCGAGAGCTAAAGCTTGCAACATCTTTCTTGCTTCAAAGCTTGTCTACATTCTACAAGTATTGCACTGCTCTCGCATACATATTCAGGCGTTTCACAGGATATTTGCCTGCTTTATTTGGAGTTCATCCTGGGAAGCCATGAGAAGAGACAACCTATTTCTTCCACTTGAGAAGGGTGGGCTTAGTCTTGTGCATTTGTTTGTACGACAACTGGTGATGCGATTTTTCTACCTTAAAGATGTCCGTCACCCGTTTCTTCTGGCTATAATCCGAAACCGTCTTACTTACCATCTCCCTTTTCTTTTCGTCACAACAAGATCTGCTGAAGAATCGCAATTATGGGGTTTTTTAAAAAGAGATTGTCGACACTGTGCAGTTTTTGAAAGCTAGATTCACGTTAGAATACTTATACAACGTAGACAGAACGACGCTAACAGCCGCACTGGTGAGCACCCTCTTCCCTGAACCTGTTTACAGACAGCAATATTTATCTCGCTTTGGTCAGGATGTGTTCTTACGAGTACGTAAAATGTGCATATCACCAGCAGCGAAAACATTTTTCTTTAAGCTGCACACCTCCACTTTACCAGTAAAGACATGGCTTCATGAAAAATGGATTTATGTGCCCTGGTCTGTAAATTGCAGGCTATGCAGTGAGCCTGAAACAATCGAGCATTGTTTTATTCATTGCCGTGATGCATTGCATTTCTGGGACATTCTCAAGAGAACCATCAAAAAGAATTTCCAATTACATCCCATGGTGTTCGGTTCCTCCCGTTCAAAAAGAGCATAAACAATTCTGCACCATACGACTTAATCATGTTGCTAGGTCTTTATTCGTTATGGAGAAGCCGCATGATTGACAGACATGCTGAGCCACCTCGCTCGACAAGGTCCGTCTTTCGAGAAGAAGCAGCCAATGTGCGTAGTGTTGTTGAGACTTTTGATCCTATTCCGGAGTGGCTTGGGACTTCTGGACGCCTGTGTTTGTTTACCGGACTTTTGAAGTTTTATTGGACTGTGTGAAATTGTGTGTTTTGTGCATGTGGGCGTAATTCTAAAGTGATGAATTGTATTGGCACTAGATGACAATATTTGATGGCTTTATTCCCATGTATTAAAGAAAAAAAAAAGCAGTGGCGTACCTCAGTAGTAGAGTGCTGGGCTGCCACGCCGAGGACCCGGGTTCGATTCCCATTCTGTCACAGGTGTTTTTTTTATTTATTTAGTTTTTTTTTCTTATTTCGTGCGATATTGGTTACGGACACCGGCGGCGGCGGCGGGGACAACTACGGCGCAGAAACGACCCTTGTTGTGATCTCATAACAGCTTTCGCTGTAAAACTTGCGGCGCAGACGACCGACAGGTGGGTTGTCTCAGTCCCTGTACAGAGCAGCCATGAGTACGCAGCTGAACAGAAAAAAGTGGTCTGCAGAGCTTGAGCAACAAGATGTCGTAGGACTCCTTGTGATCCGGCAGATGACGCTTGCTTATTGTTTTTTTCAGCCCGAATAAATTTAGTATAAGCAACGTGAAGCTGAATCCATCATGGATTCGTTCATTTATTTTATTTATTTTTTTTTGCCCGATTTCAACACACTTGCAACGTTCCTCCGTTCCCAACATGAACTCCCACGCGTAAGCTAATATGCGCAATGCCGCCTTGACGGAAATTGTGTGTTGCTTATACCCGCATGCGACGGTGTTTCGAAGAAGCGAGCGCAACCAGCAATCATAACAGTCGCACCAAGCTGGTACGGGAGACCGAAGAAAGCTCGTGTACTAGATATGGAAAAATACATAAAAATGGCGGGAGCTCACAGAACACCGCACAGAGCTTATTAGACGCCGGAGACAGAGCTCTGAGGCAGAACAGCGAGCACAGGAGAACGCCAATCTCCCGAGGCTCAGTCCGCTGATATCATCTTTTCTCTCTTTCCGAAAAACTTTCTTGTGGGTGAAGGCGCGAGTTAGATGCGATGATGCTGCGCACTCGAGAAATTCGACGAAAATAGGCAAGCCTGAGAGCGCATTGGATTATTTCCTCGCAATGCTTTGTTTCCAATATCTCGGGCAGAACTACGTGCATATGCACACAAAGCCCACCCTCTGCGATACGATGCGAGGGAGACGACTCGGGGCACGGTGGGGACAGGGTTTTCTTACAAACGCGCCTCCTCTTCCAAGCATGTCTTCCTTTTGTTTTAGTTTCTTTTTTTTTCCTCCTTGTGGCTTATGTTTCCCTGTATTCTTTCAAGGGGTTGTTGCACTCGCGCGTTCTCGGCAGTTCAATTTCGAAGCAAGAAAAATACCGTCGCCCTCGATGGAATCATGCGTGTTTCTAGGGTAAGGCTTCAAAGGTAAGTTCTCAATTAATTCATTATCGTGCAGTTTTATTGTCTTCGTTTTGTGGTTATTTTGTTACGAGGAACACGCGTAGAATTAAAAGAGGTTTAATCAAGAAAATGGAGTGCTTTGTTGACGACGTAAAAGAAGTAAGGATCAAGTAAACAATTCAAATTGTATTTTTTCCTCTTTTGTGTCTGCGTGTAACAGTTGGGTGATCTGCTGTTGCCTGAGCTGACATCACTCAGCTTATTATTTATAATATTACATAGATCCAAGTAGTTTTTAAGAACACTCAAATGGATCTATAGTCGGCTACAACCTAAGAATGAATGTAAGCTCCGCCCCCCAGCCGTCGCTTTCCCACCCAGAGGGAGTTTACATAGCTGCTCTGTCCAATCGCATTTGCTTATTTCCGTGACGTCAAGCCCCTTACGCCTGTATTTGGTACGTGATTTTTCCATACAGACACACGTTCGTGTCCCATGTTCTCGGTCGAAAACTTGAACTTTCTGCAAGATTTCAGCAAAGATTCCGACATCTCTGCTTACCCAAACGTGATGCGTTAAATAGGGACGACGAATTTTTAATTAGTAGTATGCGTAGTATTTACATTACTTGCGGAAAAGGTAGTTATGGTTAGAACGAAAACCACCTACCACCACTCTCTTGCGCAGATGAACGGCAGCTGCGCCGCAATCCTGTGGGCGGAGTTTGTATTTATTCTTAGGTTGTATCCGACTATCAGATTCTATTTTTACCTCGTTCTCGCTCGTCTACGCCCCGACTGTTTACGCAGCTTTGCGACGGCGAGAAAAATGTAACCACACGTACTTAAAATTCGTTACAAACACTGTCCAAAATCGGCGCCCAAGTGCGAAATACTGGCTCCTCCGCCAGTGGTCGTCGCACATCAAGGAAAAAAAAGGGGCTCTTAAGAACTGCTTTCTTAATCGCTCTTCAATAGCCTACGTACAACAACTACACTTTTCGACCCCCCCCCCCCCCCTCCATCTCGCGCTTCCCCATCACGGGTTGGTACAAGCCGCAGTTCGGCGGCAACTGGAAAAGTTGATCGGTCTCAAGAGTGGAGAGTAAAAACTTACAGAAAAAAAGTAAAAAAAAAACAAAAAACAAAACGAGAGGGCGGTAAAGAGACTGACTTTTACTGTCTGACGAGGCACGGTTCTCTCGGAAGGAAGGCGTAGTGGCCGGATAAAAAGGAAGGCCTTGATAACGCGCACTGGATAAGCAGGCTGTTGGCAGTTCGGAAAAAGCTAGAGATAGAAAGGAAACAAGCAAGGAAAAAAAAAATGGGCTGCAAACTATCGTGTCTGCGTTGTTATATTGTAACTCCCATCCTTTCCAAAGATGCGTGGGCGGGGTCCCTCGGCAGACGCCCTCCTCTGCTTCCTTCGTCGAGGCACTACCAACTACACTCGTGCACTGTTCTGCCTTCGTGAAATGGCTAGAAGACGGGTCCCGGAGATGACAGTGACAAACGAGGCGCACACTTCGCCCACACTAGAGAGAGACGGAGAGCAGCCCTCCCTCTTCGCTACCTCCTCTCGCAGCATCGTACGTTAGCTCTGGCTGGCAGCGGGGAAGACAACGGCTCGAAGGGGACGTCCACAGACACACGTCTTCACCGTCGACGCAACAATCCAGCCCGGCTCTCGACGGGGGGTGCAGACTCGGAGAAATTCGGATCTCTAGTTTCTTTCTCACTTTTAATTTTTGCTTTCTTCTTTGGCGTTGATCGTAGTGCAACAACTAACCGAAATTAAGCAACTACCATCAACAGTAACTCTAGGCTGTTGGAAAGAAGTGTGCACTTGTCCAGGCGCAAGTAACTGTAAGATGAGCGAATGACAAAGTCGGTGTCTTTGGAAGCTCTGCATCGGTTACCAGTGTCTCTGGTTGAATCGCGAACGCCGTTAAAACTTTGCTACGTCACTGCGGTCTGATGAGCTCATAGCGAATAAAGCTACCGAACGACAAAATGGCCGAAAGTACGAACTTATGTGCCCCGATGATGTGATTCACGCCGAGAAAAAAAAATTGCCGAGAAGTACACGATACGGAAAGCATCAATTATTAGAAAACGGTGCGTACAAATACGCATGTAATCGGCGTACTTTTGGGGGCTTATTGGTATACACCCACATTCACGTACATTTGCGGGCGTCGGGTTTTTGGCGAACTATGCCGCTGCCACCGAAGTCTGTGACTCATAGAAGGTTTATTTAAAGAACTCCTTGCATGCACGCAAGCTACTCGTTAACATCGTATTTGCGGCGTTCGCGTGCTTTAAGAGGTATGCAACACTTGAGGAGGCTCGACGAGCAATGTTAGTCGGATGCTTACATGACCTATCAGTCATCAATGCGTCGGTAGCAACGCTATTGGTTTCTAGTCATCTTAGCAATAGTGTTATACATACTCGGAATTTTTTTATACATCCTGCTCTCAACAAAGTAGGATGCAAACGAAGTTACAGCAGCCTAACACTGTGTTTCAACGCATGATCGAACGTTTATACTCTTTCATGTGCGTCAGCGACACTCTCGCCACCGTCTCCTTTAAACTTCCGCGAGGATATGTAAACAGACTCCCGTAGTGCGATATGGTGTTACAGCAAATGCCCGCGGGATCAACACTCGAAAGAATATTGAACCGCCTCTCAACAAGCTCTTCTTTCAAGGGTTATTTCGCCAAGTTTCCGAAATCGTTTTTTTTTTTTTGCAATTTTTGGCATCACCGTTTTGGTACAACTGCGGCACACTTTACCTTCCCGTGTGTCCTCCCCGTGAATTTTTCCCATGATTTTCTTTTCCTTCAAACCCGTGACGAGGCCACTAAACCGTTCAGCGGGTGCGTCTCTTATTGCTTCTCTGAGTCAATATTTGTTTTCAATTTCCGGAAAGGACGAGCTGAGGCAAAAGTAAACTGGGCACAGCTATGAGCGGCGATGAAACGACGAGAGACGCAAACAATACAGAACCTTCTGAAAACTTCGATATCGATTCTCGGTGGTTCACGATGCCATTTGTTGGTGTATTATACAAAAAATAATAACTTCCGCCTTTTAAATGTGAAGCATCTTAGAGCGGGGTTCAATCCGGTGGTGTGCGGCGTGACCACCCTTACTGCGCATGCGCAAACCCTTTCAAAAAAAAAAAAAAAACCTCCACTCCAACCCTCTCTCCTCCAGGCATCCCTCCCCGCGGCGTCCACACTCCCACTGCGCATGCGCGTCCCCCCCCTCTCTCTCCTCTCCTACGCTCCTTCCCTCTCTCGCCTCGCGACGCCGACGCAGGAAGCGTCTGCTAGCGAAATTCTTGGTTGAAAAAGCCGGCTTCTTGCGCTGCACAACCGTTCACTGGCCACCCCGTATATATGGCACTGGATCTTGACCTGCAAGGTGGTGCCGGTGGGAGATTTCTCCTGTGCGTTGTTGAACAATAAAAATTCGCAGCGTGCGCGTTAACTAAAAGCGGACTGCGGGTCTCTGTGTCCAGTCGGAGTCTTCTGTCTCTCATTGCCCATTAGCAGCCATTGGCATGTTCCAGTAGGAAACACCGGTCCATCACTCCGTGCTTTGCGCCTCCCCAGGTTTCTCTCCTGCGCAACGCTGCGATGAGCGCCAGCGTCAACGCCGCCGCCAGTGTAAGCGTTAGCGCCCGCTGCTTCGCATCTACACATGGTTCCCTTTAGCGGGAGATGGTGTAATTTTTTATTATTTTCCCATGTGAGTAGGTTCCATTAGTTTTATATTTATTATAGTTTACCTTAAAGGGCCCCTCACCACCTTGAACTCAAAGACGAGGGAGTAGTTTCTTCCTCGCCTTCGCTACCCTTTCCACACGTGATATCTCCCCTACTCGCCACTTACTTCCTAAAAGAGCACGTGTACAATGCCCGCATTAGGCCTGTGCCTTATCAGGATTTCGCGCTTGTCGGCAACACGATGTTATCTCCGAATGCCCTGTGGAAAACTCACAAAATGAAGTGAAATCAGTTGATCGCTCATGATAGTCATTCGAGACATGGCAGAACGGGCATGCGACCGCATGGCAAAGCAGAATAGCAGACAATTCACAAGAGATATCTCTCGCATATCGACCAATCGACAGGCTTATTTCATTCTGACGTCACGTGAACAAACAGCTGGCGTCACGAATTGTGCTGCAAAGACGGGAAATGCCGGGAGAGAGTAACGCGCT
This sequence comes from Rhipicephalus appendiculatus, assembly GCA_030522465.1. Lineage (NCBI taxonomy): Eukaryota > Metazoa > Arthropoda > Arachnida > Ixodida > Ixodidae > Rhipicephalus > Rhipicephalus appendiculatus. The sequence continues at coordinate 7,755 of JALIZH010013842.1, read as the reverse complement.
CGTTCTTCGTATTTTCAGAGGTTCTTTAGGGGCCCTTTAACAGCGCAGCTGTTTGAATCCGAGGTAAATCCCTGAGGATTGTCGTCAACACTTTCGAGGCCCAGCTGCGAGAGCGGAGCCTGACGAGCGTACGTAAAGCTAAGTTGGTGAAAGGGAAGCCTAGCGTTGCCAGTAGAGCCTGGTAGAGAAAGGGTAGAGACGTGAAGATGTGTGAAATTGGGTATAAAGGAGGGATAGCAAAGAGGAGAGGAGGAAGTGCAGGAGTGTGATTGGCTGCGCCGGCAAAAGGAGTCCACCGATGGTAGCGCGCACTCGAGCACAGGTGGTGCTGCTGGGAGAGGAGAAAGGGCGCCCTAGAGTTGCTGTATATGCTACTTTTAGGTAGCATATACAGTAACTCTAGGCGCCCCGTACGTTTTCGAAAGGGTAGGAAGGGCGTGCTGATGACACCACCTCCGCTGTTTAATCAGCCATTGCGACGTGAAGTCAGTTCAAGCTGTGCATAATTTTTGCTTATGTCTGATTAAAAATTTCGCTGAATTTAATTTGTTGCGCAATGCAGGCGTCGTCTAAGTATTTGAAACTACCACAACAAAACATGGCGCGTGATTTTCTAAAAGTTTCACCTGAAGTGTACCTTTACGGCGTGGTGTTAAGCACGATAAAACACTCCTGTCTCGCGGCCGCTTCCTTTCCACCCGAATCTCCTGTATACCGATGCAGAACCGACGCCCCAGCTTCATTGCAGTATTTCAGCTTTAGCAACGGGGTCCCCTACATATATTCCGAGTTAGCGCCTCGCCTTTCCGCGCTATAACCGCACCGAGCAGACTTCTCAGACCACTGAGTTATACTTATCGCCCTGCGCTTCTGCGCTTTATTCACGGCGACAGGAGTGGCCGAAAAGCCTCGAAGGGAGATTGGTGAACAGCCGCGCGCGTACCACACAGGCGCGCTTACGTCTACGGCGTTCGTAAGAGGTTTAGAGCGCACGGTCTAATAACCCCGTGGCAGGCTCCTCTATGTATATGTTTGCTCGCCCAAAGCCCGTTTCTCGTGATGACGGGAAAGAGAGTCGCGCGAAGACGCGCCGAAAGGGGCGACCACGAGGAAGATGGGATTTGGTTGGTCGTCGCCGCTGTGAAGCTGGCGACGACAGACAAAAACTAAAACAGTGCCGCGCTCAGCGGGGAGGAAAGTACATCGTTCTTTTCCCCCACATAGTTTGCGAGAACTTGTGGGTACGAGTAATCCTTGTTTACGTGAAAGAAATTCCCTACGGGCAAGATGGAGTTAATGGAAGGAAGTCAAAGGAGCGGTGACGTCGCTCGAAATTGGCCGTGGAAGGAAAAGCAAATTGAGGTCAATACAAAAAAAATGAGGGGAGGCTACCAAATAAGCAATACACCTACAGGACCCGTCATGCATACGCCTAACATGACTCGAAGGCGAAAGCCATTCGTTGTGGATATCTAACCATGCAGATTATATCGCGGGAACAGCGCTTTTAGAATATTATTGCGATAGCAATCATATGGAGTCTCAGCTGGTTTTCGCCGTCGCCGTTGTCGTCACCGTCATGTCCCGCATATATATATATATATATATATATATATATATATATATATATATATATATATATATATATATATATATATATATATATACGTCTTGCTTCATTTCTTCGCCTTCCGGCGAAACTGACTTTTCTTTAGTCACGCAACCGCTACAAAGACGATGTAAACGTGTGCCTCGGTGCAACCGTGAGAAAAACTTCGCTTTTTTATTTTTTTAGCCATTCGAACGCCACGAGGAACGAAGTGAACGTGCAGCTCGTGTTCACTTCCTCTTCGTTTCGCTCGGGGAGGTCACGTCTGCATGAGAAATATGAAGCTCTCGCCTGAATAAAAAGTAAAATTGGAAAGGTGTCTCACTGAAGGGAGCTGTCGCATAGTGTGCGAAGCATTCATTGAAGTATGAGAGAGCCATAGTACAGTAAACACGTATTATTGCGATAGCAATTATATGGACACTCTCGGCTGCTTTTCGCCGTCGGCGTCATGCCCCGTATATGTATATGTATATATATAACCGGCCCCACCCGTCGTTCGTGAGCGTGAAAAGACGCGAGGGGGGGGGGGTCCCTCGAGCGACCTTCGATTTTACGAGCGCGGTCGTCGCGGGCGCGCGCGTTATCTCCCCTTCTCGGCGGCCGACAGCGGGGGGCCGGTGTACCCTTCTACGTGCTGCGCTCTCAACGCGAAGAGAATGTGGTGAGCAGAGTGTTCCTGGAGCGGCCGTATGCTCTTAAACCAGCGTTTTCTTGAGTTGCGTGAGATCGGATCCAAAAGAGTTAGCTGCCAGCCTCACTTCGTATAACATTACAATTTGTTGCTATCGCATTCATTGCTTCACCCTTGCGGTGAAACTGTGACTTTTTATTACATTACACTGTTATACGAGCAGATCGGTAATACGATGAATAGTTCGTTGACACTAACATTAGCCATCGGTTCGCCAATACTAGCGAACATTAACCAGTGCTAGTCTACCTAATCCATGGCTGGTATGAACCTGCAAGGGCTTTCCACTCCTCAATTAAAATCTTTAACGACTTTTCAATGAGTTATAGTTATAAATCAAGGTTTTAAGTGAAATTTATTCTTTGTTATAGCCTTATATGCTAATCCACTTTTTAATATCCCCTTATATGCTAATTCGGTTTTTAATTTTATAGTTTACTTCGCCAGAAATTTTTTGCATAGTTTTTGCTCTGGAAACTGTGCGCTTTAAGTGAACCCTGAAACTGCTTCTGAGACCATAATTTATTTTCCTTTGTATGCTGCACAGCAAGAAATGCATGACATCTAACTAGATGTTTACAACAGAAAACGAACAAAGAAACATCGAAGACAGCCTCAGCCATACTATCGGCAAAGAAGTTTTTTTTTTACTTTTTTGTCAGTTATTGTGTATCAGAAATCAAGCAAGGGCAGCCGATATCTGCGTTGCCCTTAATTAAGAGAGAAAAATGGACTTCGGAGGGTAACGTGATGCGTACGACAGATAACCGGTGGTCATTGAGAGTGACGGAAGAGATAGAAGGGGATAAGACACGCACCCGAGTGCGGCAGAGAAGCTATCTAGGATGAAGAAGTTAATACGTTTACGGGTATATAAACAATACATCGAGTCCGCGCGAGGCGGGATAAGTTGGATATCATTGGGAGAGACCGTCGTCTGTAGGGACTGTAGTATAGTGTTGTTGGTTCTAGTTCACTATAGACTGTAGAATAGGCGAATGACGATGATGATGATGTGGCGTGCGTATTGAGAAAGGCTGATTGCGTCTTACGTTTTGCAGAGCGATTCTGAGCCTAAATGCTGATTCAGAGTGTTTTAATATACTGTCTGTGCCGAATTACACTGATTCTTTAATACAAACGGTTGTTTTAAACCACTTCTCGCCCGGTGAATTGCTAAATCGGTACGTCTTTTTCCACTGTTTCAGGCACAAAGACTATTCGAGGCCACGTTGTTCAACGAGGTATGGAACTACAGTACACGCCTCTTACGTTCCGTCTTTCTTCAATAAGTTACCTCCGTAATAGAAGAAAGTGACGCTCTAGTTAATTATGCATAGATAAACGTTTTGCGGAAAGTGAGCCCCACACTTTATTATCCTTGTAGTCGGTTAAAACGTAATATTTAATGTAAGCTCCGCCCACACCCGTGGCTCTCCCACCGAGAGAGAATTTGTATAAATGTCCCATCCAATGGCCATCGACTATTTACATGACGTCAAGCAACTCGCGTGTTTGGTGACGGTGCCATTTGCCGTATAGGCGCATCTTGCTATCGCTAGTTTTCGATCGAAAACATGAACTCCATGGCCATTATTAGCAAGGAGTCCGACTTCATTGCTAAGCCAAACGCAACACTTTAGCAAGGGACCAAGAACTTCTAATTCATAATATGCGTGGTATTTACAGTAGCAGTGAAAAATATACTTATAGTTAGAACTGAAACCACCTAGAGCGACTCTCTTGCAAATATGAATGACAGGCGCGTCACGGTTTCGGAGGCGGAGCTCGCGTTTACTCTTAGATTGTAACCACACACGTGCCAGACTGGTCGCAGCGCAGTTCACCGTTAACGTCATAGGAGAGTCGGAAATGGGATGAAATAAATGTAAAGAAAAGAGAACAAAGGCCATTGTTGTCAAGGAACCATACCAAAAGTCCTAGCGCTCTTTCGCGGCAGTTGATTCATGCGAGGCAATGTTTTCACCTCGACGATACCTCCTCTTCTACTGCCCCATGCAGGAATGACAGCGCAAGAAGCGCGCAAACCGGCCGCCGGCTAGTCGCAAAATCTATAGGCGTGGACAAAGTGGGGGGAGTAGAGTTGGCTAAGGCGTTGATGTTCGAGAGCGCCTTCTGGCGGACAGCTCGCCGGGGCGATTGATGGTGCTGACTGGAGCATCTGTGTTTCCTTTCCCGATGTCCCACTTCTCCTGCATGTTTGCTTCTTCCCTTTTCGTTTGTCTCCCAAGACATTCTACCCCAGTTCTCCCTAAGCCTCGCCAATCTCCCGAAGCGCTCGTCGAGTAGTGAGTTGCCGAGGGAGAGCCGACCTCTTTCGAAATGCGCGCCCGAGCCAGTGAAGCGAACTAGGGGAACGGTTCGCATACACTGTTCCAGAAACCCTAAGGGGTCCGGCTGGAGATCTGACGCCCAACCCCCATGTGTGTCACACATGGTCCTTCTTCCGTGCGTTTTACGTCTCGTGGTTTTTCTTATTCGCTTTGGTTTTCTTACTAGAGAATATACAACTGCCGTTCGTTCCCCTCATCTAACTCTCGTGTCCCGTGTAAATCCTTGTTCACCTCCTTTCACTTTGTATTTTCTTTACCTATCCCTCCCACGTGGACTGCAATCGTTGTATGATTCTGTATTATGCTAGCACTCAGAAGACACACACAGACGCACACACAAACAGTCTCTCGTGCTACGGGCAAAACGGCAGACCGTTTGCGAACGGATACAGTATAACACTACGCTGCGCATCGTTGGATTTGCAGAAAAATATTCAATTGTTTTTGTGTTTCATTCTATGGTTCGTTTTGCTTATGCCATTTATTCACGACTCAACGCGCACCACGACGTCTCAGCCCATCTCAGCCTGAGCCATAAAGAATACCAACTGCGGCGTTGCAGTATAGAAACGGCAGCGAGTGTCCGACACGAAACTACTTGACATTTTGACGTCCAGCCTCCCTTTATATTTTCTATCTGCGATGGCGCGATAGAGTGCGCATACACTGAAATAATACAAACCACTGATACGTAAGAATAAAAAAAAATTCAAAGAGCAGAAGATAGAGGCCCTTTTCAAAGTGAGGCGACGTGAATGGTGACTGAAGCTTTGCGTTGTTCTTTCTTATTTTGTTTGTGAAACATTGCAACTGGTCACGTGATGTTTTAAGCCTGACCTCTGGTTAGGAGTCTGGCATCTTAAGGTACTTTTAGAAGCGCATCGCGGCTGCCGCTGCGTGCGTTCGTCTGAAGAAAATATTAGAGACTCATTATTAATTATAACGCTGCCGGCTACATTACAGTGACAGGTTAAATCTAGTTACAGAGGTACCGTAGCAAGCCAATACCATACGTTAAAAAACTCTCTGGCATCATCTCATAATTTTACCACAAACCGTAGGTGGTAAAAATTTTCGATGCCCTCCACTACGGCGTCTCTCATAATCATACCGGTGCTTTGGGACGTAAAACCTTATAAATTATTGTTATATTATTTTGTCACAAGACAAATAGCAACAGAAGTCAGAGCTATTAGTAGAAGCAACCAGCACAAAAGGATTAGTGCATGTCGCAAACAAGCAGATAGAAAACACAGCCGGGCACCAACTGAAAGAGCTTACAGAATCTTTCCAAGCTGAGTTTACTCTGCCATACAAATAGCTTGTGTACAGAGACGGTTGTGAGCAAGTGTGAATCTAAGTAAATGCTGATATTTTATTGTGACATTAAGGTCGATTTTGTCACGGCACACTTCTACTGACATCAACACTATCGTGACGCCAGGCTACAGTGTCGACTCTGCTGACTTCACGCAGCAGCATGGCTATAGTTGTCATGACGTTGCGTACTAAAACATTCAAAATGGCCGCTTGTGCGTCACCAGTGGAGCCACGAAGTGGCCATGGAAACATCATGATATCTTGCGCGAGCACTTGACGAGAAGTTCATACCATGTAGTCGTGTCGGGGTAGAGTAGGAACCAAAATCAGGTTTTAAAAACATACTGTTATTAATTTTTCAGGGTGCGCTCACTCTTACGAGTACGTTTTCTAGGCTCTTGAGGAATGGACCCTTTCATTTGACGCAAAAAGACGACAACTGATTTAAAATGTTCGTGTCCGCGCTCCTTCAAGAAGGTAGAAGAGTCCCCACCCAGATGACATGACCGAAGCGCAGCAGCCGATCTCCTCCGCGACTGAAGAAGTGGTCCCGATCGTGTACCAGGCGATATTCTCCGACGGCGGGGTCAGTGACCGTGGGTCTCATGACGTCACTCTAGAGCGCGCCCTCATTGGTGCAGCTTTGTGTGCATCTACCTTTGAGGTGGAAAATTAAGCCACCTTCGAAAGTTACTCACAGCAATACGCATAAACCAGTAAAAAGTGCTTGCTAAAGACGACATTGCTACAGTATGAGTCATAGTGCGGTGAAGCCAAGAAAACTGACAAAAATTCTGTAACATGACTCCGTTCCGCGTCAGTAATGTATGTCTTATTTCTCACGTTTTTTTAAATATACAGCTTTATAAGAGGATTAGATGATCACGGAAGCGTGGAATGACGCAGCTGTAAGCAGGGAAGGATCCAGCCACTCATTTTAGGAGGGGGGGGGGCGTCGCTTGAAGTAAAACCGGGAAGGGGGGGGGCGTTCCCGACTTTTTTGTCTTTAGCAGTTACTATCATCAGAAGAACCCCGTCACGACATAAATAATGTTAATTTGTGCTCATTTGTCCTAATCGGTAATAGGAGGTGAACGACAGGCACTGAAGGGAGGGGGGCGGGAGTGCCGACACAAGATTTGGGGGGGGGGGGGGGCGATCGCTTCTACCGTCCTCCCCCTCCCACCTCTGGATCCGCCACTGGCCTGTAAGCAGCATGTCGCAAAGTGTTGCTAAAGTCTAAGGACAGCCGGCGCAGGGCAAACTGCGTTCCGAGCCTCGAGTGCTATTCTGTTCTGTTAAGCATATCACATTCATGTCCTTGTTAATCGTGCGCTCCCCGTGAGTGCGTAAGAGATCATTAAGAAAACATCTAAGTGATGAAAGAATGGAATAATTATTCCATGCTATATAATGAAATATTCTTCGAAGTGAACAAATGTGTCTGCTGCGCCAGCTTCAGAAAAAGCAAAATTTATATTTTATTAACTGGATACAGCAGCGGAACGTCACCGCATGCGGTACCTATTTCTATTTTTTATTAATATGCTTTACAGAAGATATTAATAACCTTACGAGCCCCGACAACCCTCTTTCATGACAAAGGTAACTAAAACACACACACACACACACACAAAAAAACAGCATTGGAAATATTGAAAAGCATAATGGAAAGTTTGTTAGTTTCTCAAGCGTGTAGACAAAGGCATAGAGGGAACTCATATTTCCATAATTAAGATAAAATACACAAAAAGAGTCTGGAAACCAGAGTATAAGAA